>APFE030219179.1:4137-29707 GCA_000404065.3 Pinus taeda
GGGGGGGGGGGGGGGGGGGGGGGGAGCGCTCCCCTCAACTCTGGATGAAATTAATCACTACTTGGATTATATAATGCTCGTGACATGTTTGATGTTTTGTAAATAATTTCAAGCAATTATTAAATTACTTCATAAGCAGCAGTAGTTAATTAATTACTTGGTTTTCATTAACTCCATAAGGCACTAGTCTTAAGCATTTAAAGATCTAATCAAATTCTAAAATCGATCAAGTGCTTGTTTCCCCCTGTTGTGTCTCCCAACCCAGTGGTTTCCCAGTTGGCCTTCCTTTATCTCTTAGGGTCTAACCCCCATTAGTCTACTTCTGGGAGACGACTTAAACGGAGAGATCGGGGATCAGGGTGACAGCCCTTGGTCTGAGTAGTGTTGCACTGCCTAGACACTCTGTACGACAACAATTGGAATAGGTATGTCCTCCCTAATTAAGAGTGAGAGATAGACACATCATTCTTGTCTTCAGTTGGGAAGACAGAATGGAGGATTGGGTAAACATATGGCATCTGATACTCTTTGAGGATGAGTTAGGGCATCCAAGATAAGAGTAGTTGTAGAGGACTGATATTCTTTGAGGACTGGAAATCCAAGATAAGAATAGTCTTGGTGGAACACACCTTGAGAACCCGGGTGGGGTATGTTCTGAGAGAGACAATGATGAGGGTGTATATACATCATTGGTCTCGCCAGCATTGAGCTCGGATCTTGTGGAGAGATAGATTTGTTAGTCAAGGCCTTGCTATATGGAAATGTTAGTTGATATGATGCTAAACATATGGGTTACCAATCCGACTCTTCTTGTGAGAATTCTTTAGATTGAGAATGACCAAGTACCATTATGAATACCTCCCTAGTTAAGAGGGAGTGTTGAAAAGTGTAACTAGGTTAGGTATTCATAATGACATGTGTAATTGTGATTTTATGTAATTGATGCAAAGAAGAAAAATAAAATTATTATTGTAATGCTTGTCTCATGGGTTTCATGAGCAAGGAATTTTATTTTTAGGTAAGGCTCACATTGAGAGCCCTTAGAATTGGTCATAAAGTCAAATTGAGTCAATGCCATGTATGAAGGACCCTTCTTGGGCATGTTACATATTTGTATGACTCATTAAAAGAATAAAAGGGCCCTCCAAGACCAAGATAAGGCATCTCCTTCAAGTCAGCTTCAAGATGGAGTAATAGATCTACACCAAAAGACATGTTTGCTCACCCACAATTCAGGTCGACTTATTTGATGGGAAAACTACTATAAATAGGGCAGCTCGGCCTCATTTCAGAGATAAAATTCGGTCAAGAAGAAGTCTGCAATAAAAGGTGTGAAAAGGAGCCTTATAACCAATGAAGAAGAGGAAAGGAAGAGCAAAGTCTTTAGCATTGTTTTTGGGTCTGTTTTGGGCTGAATCTCTCCATACGTGCCGAAGTATTGGAGTCCCATCTGAAGGTCAAGTAAAGGAGAAGACTAAGGAGTATCTCAAGCCGAGTTGTCAAGGAAGCAACCTCCACCAAGAGCGAGGATAATCAAGGGTCAAAGTTGGTCAACCTCATGTGCGAAGGGTTTTTGAATTAGGGCCAAAGAGGTTGCAGGTTTGAAGCAAAGAAAAAGGAAGCCAAATTCTGGAGGGTACCCAAGCAAGAAGAAGCAAAGGTTGGACTACTGTTGACTCAAGCAAGAAGGATCTCATCAAGGAAGTTGTCTTGGTCTTGGAGTGGCAAATAGATCAAGGGTCTTGGTCTTAATATTCGTTAATTGAAGTCTCTATAAGAAGAAGAATTTGTTTGGGTTTTCCTCTCAAGTGTGAGAGGTTTTGGCCTTGACTGATAGTTTATATTCTGTGTCTCTTGTCTCTTTGTTGTTTATGCATTGGTAGTTGTTTGATGAAGAAGAATACTATAATAATCTAATGAAAGAGAAGACTCTAATCTAAAGAAGTAAAAAGCATTCACAAACAGTTATCAATAGAAGAGAAATCACCTAATTGCCATGCCCTAAATTTCTCAACATAAAGAATGTTTTTCGTGGAAGGGTCTCAAGGAAGATGTAATGAAATATGTCATGGAATGCATGACATGCCAACAAAATAAGGTCGAGGAGACATTCTGCAGGTCTTCTCCAACATCTACCAATTCTAGAACAAAAATGGGAGAGCATCTCAATGGACTTGTTGACGGTGCTAGACTCGCCAACATTAAGGGGATCACCTCGATATGAAGTCACAACTAGACCTCACACCGTTTGGTGTGGGAGTCCCATCCGGTGTGATGGCCCGGTTGCCATTATCTTAAAGATTTGCCTCAGCTCTTGCTTGTCAGCACAAGAGAGGTTTGCTTTGTCTTCGAGTAGTGAGGTTTGCGTGCCTGGTGATTGCTAGTATTACTTGTGTCAATGGTTCTTTCACTATAGAGCGAGAGGGTGGGAGTGAGTCCTAAGTCGGATGGGAGGAAGCCCCAATTCTGTTAGAAACACACAACACAACAGGATGTGCACAACTTCTAGAGGAGCAGTCCACACAGATGCAGAAGTCACAACACACAAGGAAAGATAACACGTAAAACACACAATGGAGGAGTCTGCGCGAGTGTGACGGTTGTTATAGCAAGTTTATGTGAAAGGTCTATCTGATGTCCGGGGAGGTAACCAACACGGGTAGGACAATGTTAACAGCTCATACAACACATTTTCATTAATATATATGTATTACAACAATTGAATGAGTTCAAGTGTTAAACACAGGTTAAAGCAACATGTATTACAAGTGTTCAAGATTAGTCTTACAACAATTACAACACATGTGAAAACATGCTGGCCTGTTAGCAGGGTTCTGAATTAAGCGAAAGTTCCAAGACACATCGTTGCACCATACATCACTAACCTCGTGGGCGGGGCATTGGAGCCACTACTTACTACTCAAAGAAAAGATTACAGACTCTCAAGGCTATGTGGGAGGAGCCGAGGTGAAAAAGTCCTTTGCATGTACAAATGATGGGGTATTTATAGCCAAGGGTGAAACTGACCTCTTGTGGCTATTCGACTTCCCTCATGACCGTTTGACTTCCAGGACCTTTCGACTTTACATGACTCTTCATATGACAAGTGGGTCTCTTGGACTTCCACGTTACATTACATTGATTGACAATATGGCCCACAATAGAGATGTGGACGACATGACTCATGACAAGTCTCAACATGACAGTGCTGGTACATTCAATTGTTGCTGGTGTGTATGTCGAGCTGTAGTGTTGCTGGGTGATGGATGTCCTCATGGTGTGTCACAACTTCACCTCCGCATGGCAAAGTGCGCAGAGTCTTTGATGGTCGTTGGGTTCACTTGATGTTGCATTCACACGTTGCTCCTTGTTTCTATGTTGGCATGCTTAACAAGTTCGTTTGTTTGCGAAAAGTGCATGTTCGTTCGTCCATCTGTGTGCGAACACATCCTCACATGTTCATCCATCCATCCATTCACGAACACATCTTTGCATGATTGTCCGTTCGCGAGCACTTCTCTTTGCATGCATTTTTTGTTCGTGCGTTGGCAAACATGTCCTTCGTCATGTGCTCCCTTCCTTCATCCCATCCGTTGTCGTGCCATGTTTGTTTGTGTACCTGTATTTGCGGTCACTCATGATGAGGCAACATCAACTCCCTAAACCTCCTAGTCTACCATGATGCATGATCGTTTCGGATGCATGTGGCTGGGAGAGAAGACAAGTTTGCGAGCTTCGAGTTGGGATGAAGGCTTTAGGCGTTGCTGGAGAAAACTGTGCAAAAGTCACTGGGAGATGGAGACAGGCAATCCGGGTTCGACAGTGACTGTCCGCGACGTTTTTCTCAGTTGGAGGACAAAACTGCGCAATTTTTGGGAGGCGCAGTTTGGGCTATAGGAAGGTTGGGCAAACAAAATCTACGCAATTTTTGGAAGGAGCGGGCAACAGGAGCTTGGAAGCCAAAACAGATTCTTGGAGCGAACTGGCAGCTGGCTGCTGGGACCTTGGCAACAAAAACTACGCAATTCCTGGAGGGAATTGGCAGTCAACTATTGGAGCTTGGCAGCAAAAACTGTGCAATTCTTGGAGGGAACTGGTAGTCAACTGCTGGCGGGAAAACTACGCTAATGTTGGGAGGCTGGCCTGCTGATCACCTCTGCGCAGTTTCTGAGCTGAGTGGACCGCTTTGCAACAGAGGTCTCACTCATGAAAACTGCGCAGTTTTTCAGGTGAGCAGTCGGTCGGCTGACTAGTGGGCTGGCTGGAAAAACTGCACAATTTTCTGGGGGAGACAGGGACGGGCACTGGGTGTTTGTCCGGCCTGTCTGCGCAATTTTCTCAGTCAGTAGAGCGGGGAAGGTCCGCAGCCTCTACGCAATTTTTGAAGGGAGCCAATCCCAGGGTGACTGCACGGTCAAACTCTCTGGTTGACTAGCATGAAGGTTGATTGATCAGCTTGCAGGCAACGCAACTTGAAATGACTTGCTTGATGCTTCTGCGCTGTTTTGGTGATAGTTGATTGAGTCGATGGAGGGGTGAAGGTCCGGCTGTTAGAGGGGAATCCAGTCGTTAGAACTTCAACAAACGACTAAGTGTGTGAGCGAGTGAAAAGATGCATACATGAACTTGTAAACACACACTTACATGACTTGACGATGAGACGACTCAAACCATCCAAACGCACTTGCTCAACATGACTGATTGATAGTGTGAGCGACAAGTGCGACGCTTGTGATTGATCATTGGACGACCGTGATGACGCTTGCGCAACAGTGTATATGACTCCGTGTGTGAGCGCGACGGATGTTTACATAGCAAACACAACATGTACACACGAAGCGAAGACCTTGTATATGACCAGAACATGGTCGCAAGCATGACATTGACATCAACATGCAAAAGTTGTCTGTCGAACGAACAAGCAAGGTGGGTGCGAAGACTCACACAAGCTCACGGGATGAACCCGAGTGCATGCAGACATCAAGTAAAACTCTCAAAGGAGACTTCGAAATTGGATGCGGGCTATAATTTTGGAGGGTGTTGCAGGCGCTATAATAGGAATTTATCACAGGGCTACCCAAAGCATAATGCAAAGACTGTATCTACACTGTGGTGGATAGGTTGACTAAATTCACACACTTCTTTGCAATCTCTGCTGATTATTCGGCCAAACAAGTAACATAATTGTTCTTCAAAGAAGCCTTTAGACTCCATGTACTACCTAAGAATATAGTCAATGATCGAGATAACTGGTTTATGGATGCATTCTGGCAAGAGATTTTCAGGCTATTGGGAACAAAATTAATCCCTAGCACTAGTTACCACACGCAAACAAATGGCCAGACAGAAATCGTGAATAAGTGGATAGAGGGGTACTTACGTAATTATGTGATAGGTCAACAAAAAGCATGGATCAAATGGTTGTACCTTGGGGAGCATTGCTACAATACCACTTACCATTTATCCATTGGAATGACGCCTTTCAGAGCACTATATGGGTATGATGCACCCATCCTTTATCGACAATATTTTTGGAGACACCAAGGCCCCAGTTGCTAAATTAGTAAATACTGGATACAAAAAAGTCAGGACATTCTCAGGGTACTCAAGGAAAACATGCAGGCTGCTCAAAATTGACAAAAGATGTACACATACCAACATTGAACATAATGCAGTTTTGAGGTGGGAGGCCTCATTTTCTTAAAATTGTGACATTATAGACAATCTACACTCAAGAAAAGCAGTGCAGAAAAGCTAAAACCAAGGTTTTATGGACCCTACAAAGTTCTCTAGACGATTGGTGAAGTGGCGTATGAATTAGAATTATTGAGCGACATCAGATCCTTAATGTCTTCCATGTGTCATGTCTCAAAAAGGTTGTGGGACAGCAAGTCACCACCTCTATCGAATTGCCACCACTAGATGAGGAAGGACAACTTGAATTGATTCCATAAACAATCATGGCCATATGAGAAAAAAAGTTAAGAGGACAAATAATTCTAGAGTACCTTATTAGATGGAAGAATTTACCAGAGGATGACAACACATGGGAAGTGTTGTCTCCTAAAATGTACACCTAAGGCACAATGCTCGAGATAGAGATTTAGAGTGACAACCCCTGTTCTGAGTGTTGCGCCTTAGGTGTACACTTTAGGCGACAATAGGAGGGAGAACGAATTTTACAACACCCAAATATGCAATTGCTTGAGGGCAAGCAATTTCAAGAAGAGGGGACTGTAATGTCATCTTCAAATTGAGGATTAATGAGAGACAAATTACCCTATCTGACCCCATAGGCTATAGTCTTGATAAAAGGGTAAAACCCCATTTTTTTCCAATTTGGGGCAAAAGTTGGGTCGACTGGGGCAAAGGAACCCAAAACTAAGGGTTGCATCTACAATCCCTCACATCCTGAAACCCATGGAGAAATCTATAAATAAGAGAGGAGTTGAGATCAAACGATCATCATCTTGTAGATCAATTCATCTGTTTTCTTGAACTTAGCAAGGGTTTTAAGACCCCTTTTTTCCTATCAATTTCAGTGGTGTAACATTCCACCCTAGTTGATAAATTGATCTTTTATTTCTTATTCCTATTCTGGCACAAGAAGGAATTTTTTTTTTTGTTTATAATTTTTTTATTTTCTGATGCAGACGAATTCATGAATACTAGTCTAACATTGGAATCTCAGTAAGGAAGGGTATCAAAACTTTTGTAACGAATTTTGGACAAACGCAGGTTTCTGGGCTAAAGGAAACAAGGAGATCAAAAACCCTATAGTGCTATAACAAATTTTGGGTAAGACACGGTTTCTGGGTGGGAGAAATAAGGATGAGTGTGACACTTTGATTTTTGTGGCTTGTTGAATTCTATGGTATTCGGATCTGTGGCTTAACATTTTAGAATCTGTTTGCGGCTAGAAAAGACCCTCGAAGTTGGGCTATTATTAATTCTGGGCAGTTCGGATTCAAGTTTGTCGATCAATCTCTCCTAAAGCCCGCGTCCATCCTATAGCTCGACTTCCATAGTAAGAAGAGGGTTGAAGCTTGATACAACTCTGCGAGGAGAATTCTTTTGTAATTGAGCCCAAATTTGGAAGAAAGTAGAAGGGTTGAAACTGATCTCTTGAAATCGAAAGGGAAACCGTAGTTGTAAACTTCCTGGAACAAAAGAAGGTCGAATCTAGTGTAGTAATCAAGTCGTGGTTTGGTACAGGCTCGAGGGTTTTGAATTAGTTAGAATTTGAATAAACTTTTGCAGTTGTATCCATATGGTCAAATCCGAACGTGTGATCAATAACTTATAATTGTTTAACAAAGGTTGTTTGGGTTACGTGTGCTTGGTTATTGTTGGGCAATTCACTACTGTTTTACTGGGCTCGATTTATGGTTGAAAAATACATTGCTCTGTCAAGATTATTTGTTTAATTGTAAAAGTGTTGGACTGTTGAATAAAACATTGTTCTGCTTAAACTATTGTATTATTGGGGATAAACTGTTTAACAATTGTATTAAGTTATTATCTTAAATAGTCATACTAGGGAAGGAAAGTTGTTGCTATAGTAAACCCTAGGGAAAATTGCCCTAGTACATTACATGAGGAAGTGGCTTGGATTTTTCACGCAGAGGATGGAGCCCACTGTGATACACGATGACAATTAGAGTTGCATTAAGCTCTTTGAGAATCTAGTGTTTGATTATTGCTCCAAGCATATTGAGATAAGGTATCACCATCTCAGGGATTATGTGCAGAAAGGGATAGTAAAGCTACCGTACATTCCTACAGAGGAGCAAACAATAGATATCTTGACCAAGGCATCGGCAAGAGGCGGTTTCGTCTGCTTCAAAGACAAGTTGGGAGTTGTACAAAATCCCTTCCTTGCTAAAAGGGAGTGTTGAAAATGTAGCGTGGAAGGTCTTCTGGCTTGTGCCTTAGCCAAAAAGACCATGAATTTGTCTTTCTCATTGCATGAGTATAAGCTCATGAGTTAGACTTCAATTACAATGATTTTATTTCTAGTGTACTAGAATAATCATCAAGATTACATGCGTACTGTTGGAGCTTCAATTAAGTGGAGTCTTATTCAATTTGACTACAGGACAGGGTCGCAGTTATAGGTTGAGTTAGAACGAGTTAGTCTCCAGTGATGATTGGAAGGAGAGTGAGTAACACTCTCAGTTAACTCGCAATCAGAACTCAAGTTCTAAAATATGCTAGGCCTCCTTGCATGGATCGAAGTTTACCTATAAAGAGATGGACGAAGGCACAATTCATACAAGTTTTGTGAGATCATTCTTTGTTTATGGGTGCACATTCTTGAGGAGCAAGTGCACACGAATTTAGGAGGAGAATTGCGCTAAAGAATAGGAGTTGAAGTGTGCATAGAAATAGAGGCCCAGTGCGCTAGAAAATAGGTCTGGTGCTCAAGGAAATAGGCCCAAGTGCGCAAGGAAATAGGGCACTGCTCCTGCGCAAGGATCAATGAGCAAGTTCAGGGTTTTGCAAGGCAAGTCTAGGTTCAGCACGAGAACAAGTGTGTTCTCAAGGAGACAGATTGCTTTGTAATAGATCAATTGCTCAAGAACTATCAATAAAATACCACAACAAAGAAAGCACGTTTTCCCATTCGGGTTTCCTAGGTAAACAAGCGTGTCAATTTGTGTGATGTGTTTTTATCTCTGATGTTTTATAATTTATTTCACTGCTTACAAGTTGTTAAGAACCTCTATATCTTGGTAAAAGTAAACTAGTTTTCAGTTTTCAGTTATTCATCTAAGTAGTTGCAGAGTTTCATGGAAATTTAACATAGATACAATAAATATCTCATTGGGCACAAAAGAATTCACTTCCAAGTGTGAGCCTTTTATCTTTCTTATTGGGAATTTTCTTATGTCACATTGTTCACCCTAAATTGGTCTCCCACACATAATAGTACACTCTGTGTTCGCATTTGTTCCTTTCCCAAAGAACACCTTACTGTGGAACACTCAGGAACTTCCCTGCATTCATGGATAGTACCCAGTGCAAACCTGTTAGTGCTGAATATAGTGGCTGACCCCATAGGGGCATTTAGTGAGTCATGCAACAGAGGCAGCCATCCTGGTGAATCAACTCTGAAATGCTCTGTATGAAACTCAAAGCACTTAATCACTCGAGCTAGCCCACTTGGCTGCTCCATGTTTGCTTTTTAAATCATCTTCCATCAGCCTTGGGCCACATCTTGACAATCATTTCTCCTATATGGCAATTATAACATAGTGGTGCTTCGAACAATGCATAACTATATCTGTGTTTGACTTAGGAACCTGGTTTGGAGCTATATTCTTTCATAATAGATGAGGGTTTTACTTGTCATTGCAGCAGCCAGCAGCTGGGTTTTATGTGGTTGCCTCAATTTGATCACTACTAAAAGTCAATATTGCCACTTTGCCATTCCCAGTTTGTTCAGAAGTGTCATACATGAGGTGCTTTTTAACAGAGGCCAAGAATGACGATGTGAAGAGGACAGTGTAAAGTAAAAGCTATATTGGATATATAATTAATGTGGATGCTATTAGTAAAAGGTGAAAACATTTAATGCAAATCGGGGAAACTGCAAGCAAGAGTAATAGGGAGGTACAGAAGCAATTGCTGTGCCCATTCCTCTGACATCTGAAGACATTAAACCTACATGCTCTTGGCAGATACTTTGAACCAGCTGATGCTAGTTGACCTGGAGCTTCTACTATTCAAGGAGTAATACCTATGGAAGGGACCGGCACAACACTAGCAATGCAGCCTGTGTAGATTCTGCTGCAATCTCATCAAAACTGGAATTGATGTGACATTCATTCATGCATAGCTCATTTTATTGATTGCCAACAGTGGATAGCTCGCTGCCCTTTCTGACAAGGTGCAAATTATGGCAATTTCTGGTTCTAGGGAATCAAACCAAACAATTTGAACATCTCTTTGCCACCTCTAATGAGATTATTGATTTGGGCAGATCATTACCTGGAATCGTTTCTGTTCCAACTAGTGGAAATATTTGGCAATAATTTGGATTTCTTGAAAGACAGAAACCTCAGCTCAGCAAGGGTCAACTGGTTTTGGCTTTTCCTACTTCACAATCCGGGGCTGGAGGAGCAAATTCTAGCCCTGCTTGCAGAACAGGAAATACTAGCTCTTCAGGAAATGCTGCAGGATAAGGGGATTAGTGAATGATGGAACTGGGGGAGATAATAGCAATTTAGCATGCATAGGTGCAGTGCCTTAATACTCAACTATGTTACAATGAAATGGCGATCCTTTTGATATCAATCCACAAGGACATTTTAAAGCAACATGCGATGGATTTTCCAATCAAGTTGGGTGGCAACAACAGCCCCTTTAATGCAGCACAATTGTTGCATATCCACCACAATCCCAACCCCAACTTTAATATCATCATGGATCACAAAATCCTAGCACATCCAGTGGTTCATTGTCATCACGAAAACATCAACAGCACTCACAATGTTTCATTGAATTTTTTCTCTTATGATGTTGGACTGAAGATTTCTGTTCTCATGTAGTCATAACTCAGGAGAAAGCATCCTTGTTCTAAGGTTTCAAAAATATCTCTGTAAATCCCTTTGGTATAGATATCTTCTTACATGTAAAGCCAAAAGAAAAATAATGGAAGCTTTTAGATGTGAGAAATTATCCAATTTGTCTGGACAGAGCACTGTGGATTTTTCAGAGTCCAGACGTTGGTTTGATTGCAAAAGAAGCTTCTGAAGGACCACTTCTGGGAAAGTGGGGAGAATCATTTAAGGATACAGAAATTCATCTAGTTGACATCGGTTGCAACTTTTTTGTCCAAAGCTGTTTGCTCTGAAGGTTAAGACACAATAAATATTAGAACATCATTTTTATCTGCATTCTCAATAATTATTTTATGCTTATGCTTGAGTTGGTCATACATAAGGAAAAAAAAGATAGCCCAGTCCAGTTACCAGTCCTAAGGAAGGATAGAGAGGACACGATTCTTAATTCCGTAACTGCTTAAAAAGCTACTGCTGAAGTGGTTTAGAAAGATGTTCCTGAATTTGTCCCTTGACCAAGTTGGATCCATATTGAGTTTAGAGGAAGAGGTTTGAATGGAAGATGGATTCATACATAAGGAAAAAAAGGTAGCCCAGTCCAGTTACCAGTCCTAAGGAAGGATAGAGAGGACATGATTCTTATTTCCGTAACTGCTTAAAAAGCTACTGCTGAAGTGGTTTTAGAAAGATGTTCCTGAATTTGTCCCTTGACCAAGTTGGATTCATACTGAGTTCAGAGGAAGAGGTTTGAATGGCAGGGTTCTGGATGTTGGGATGATCTTCTACGTCATTCTTGGATTTCATGATTTATGATTACAATCCAAAAATCTCAAGACAGAGGGCATATCGATGGTGGTTGTTTAGATTGTAGGGATTTAATTTTAATTTCACCTTGAATCTCAAAAGGGGAACCTAATTCCTGGAAAGGGGCAGGTGAGTGTATTTCATTTGGAAGATTGAGATGCATGTGGTCACCTCACAATCGTAATATGTTAGGTTATACACATGGCCTTAGCATTCAAATTCCTAAATTTGGAGTTGGTTAGACACTGTTCTATCAATCTTGATATTAGGCGATAGTAGTGTGTTCGTTCATTGTAGTGTCAGAGGATGAAATGACAATTATTATGGTTGAGCACTTTTCTAATACTTATGTGTAACTTGTGTGTGAATGAAGATGATGTAGGACAATGGTTTTGATGATCGAAATTGTGCGCTCACTTTGGTTAAAAATTGCTTAAGCGCAAAGTCTAGAACTTTGGTTCAAAATTGGGTTAGGTGGAAAGACAAAGCCTTGTCCTCATTCATTCTTTCCATCTGAATACTTTGTTCCTGTTCAAATTCCACTCCCCATCTCGTCCCTGCACCTTTTCCACATTCCATTTTTCCCTCTTGTTATAGAAATCTCAAAAGGAGAATACTCCTATTGTGATGATGCATTTGACAACCCTTGGAAATATGATGGATCATTGTTGAATGTTGGACAAGTGTTTTTAGCATTGACTATTCTTGGATATATGAGGGATCATTGTAGAATGTTGCATAAGTGCTTTTAGCACTCGGACAAATTAGAACAGAAGCAACGAAGAGTAGAACAAGTGGAAAGTCGTAAATAATAACTTCTTTTAAGTCCACCATGAAAACATGGAATCAATTCAAGCCAATATGGATCTACGGAGTCAAGAACCTTGGGAGAATTATGGAAACCTCAAGGATAATGGGCAGCAATTAGCTGTAGCAATCTCCCATGATCACAATGAGATCAAGGCCATGGGCGAGGACATTAATTTGGAAATGTAAGTCTTGAGTCCTAAGGCTCGGAACATTGGTGACTGATGACTAAATAAGCAGACTTGGAGACTTCAGCATGTCAATTGCTAACCTAAACTTCAGCAGCCTACAACCATGTATCATATAATGCAACCAGCAGCCTCCCAAGAAAAGGTAGCTGATTCCGTCCCTCAATGGACAACAAATTTGTGTTTTCTCTGTTTAATAAGAGAGAAGTTTGTATCAATCTTCGCTTATGAACATGTTTTAGAGGACATAATTATATTATATAAATTAGAGGATGAGAAATTCATTTTGATAATGAATAGATATAGTAGACTGAGTAAATATAATATGAACTAGCCATACGGATAAGGTGTATTCCTTTCAATTAATATAAACTATACCTTTAATATTGTTTATTTAAAAAAAAAAAAAAAAAAGACATGATATATTTAGTAGTAGAAAAATTTAAATCCAGGTTATGATTTAGATTGACTTGATATTTTTATTATCATTATTATTTTCCGGCGTCTATTTTCAAAGTTAAATTTTCTCAATAACTACTAGTAGTAACTATTTTAGAATATCATTCTGTTCTCCCTAATTTGAAAATGAAAACATTACAATGAATGTAGTTGTTTCTTAGTTAACAAGTTCTTAGTTCTCATGTGTAACACACACACATTGTTTTTGTTGAGTTGTAATGAAATATGCCAAACAAGAATGACATAAACATGAACACCAGTTGTATTGAAATACACAAAACAAGAATGCTTGCCAAATGTCAGTGCTCCACTTCGAGCTTTTATGGTCATTGGGGCCTCCTGTCGGGCCTTCTGTCTCATTAGTTTTCAGAGTTTGACATTGGGCTCTTTCATCGGGTTTTTTTACAGTCTTCCAAGCAATGCTATCTGTTGTCAGGGTTTTTGCGTCGGGTAAAGGCTAATCTCATGGAAGGACTTCTGTCCCAGGTTCAGTGCCATACTTGGAGTGTGCTCCTGATCATTCTCCAGGTCTTCGAGTTTTTTCCTTTGGGCATGATAACAAGGCAAAACCTTTGTGACCCTTTGCTATGAAACCCTTGTCTATGGGCTTTTGATGTAGAATTTAGCAGAGCGCCAAGTCTATGTGCTCATGACCTGATGGTTTGTTTCTTCTACATCTCCCTTTCCATATATTAGATTGAAACATGGGTTGTTAGGCACACATGGAATGTGAGTAGACACGACTGATAAAACAATGAATTGCATTTTCTATTAACATTGATGTACATTTATAATACATTCTTGTGACTGTTGGATTGATCTTCCAACATCTCTTGGAATCTTTTGATTGTTTAACTTCCACACCATAACCCTTAGTGGATTAGTTGTCCAACATTTTCCCCCTTAATCCGAAGGGGTATGTGTGAGTCCAAAAAGAGAGATGTAATACAAATGTGCAAAAATGCATGGCAACACTAGGTTGAATGTGCTCTCTGAAATGTTGGCATAAGGTGGTGGTTTAAGGATGACCACCAACACTGGAACACTTAGTGCAGTTCCCAAAACTCTTCCAAGTCTGGCAATAAGTTGAAATTTTCTGCTAGAGGATGTGTCCCTAATGCTTTGGAGAGGGATAACTTCAACCTGGAAAAGGGAGGTCTACAACCTATGATTGTTTAAGGAAGGCCACCAACCGAAGGAACACTTAGTGTGATTCTTGGAACTCTTCCAAAACTGCAAGAAGTTGAAGTCTTCTGCTAGAGGAAGTGTCCCAAATTCTTTGAAGAGGGAGAAGCTCAACCTGAAGAGGGAGGTCTCAACCCCACATAGATGGTTTAAGGCTGACCACTAACCAAAGGCATGCTCAAGGGCATCTTTGTCTTTGGCTACAACTCCGAATCTGATATGGTAGGTTGTGGCTCAGGTTCGCTTGATGTGGCTTTGAAGCTTGTATATGACCATCACTTCCCCCCATGTCAGATACAAGGTGAGAAGATGGAGAAAACTCAACTGCAAGATTGTTCAATACTTTAGAACAAGTTTTGACATATGACTGAAATATCTTCTTGGTTGTTGAAGCCCATTGCCAAGAAGCGATCCATCCAAGATGAATATTTGTTCTTGCAGGAGACTTGTTTTTGAAGCATCTGTTTGAAGAATGGGTGGTTTTATGACAATGCTCACATGGATGACGATCAAAACAATGATATTCCATATCGCCATCTCTGTCACAATGTTGGCATTTAACATTATGTTGTGGTTGTTGTGGAAGAGGAGCAGGAGCAGAATCTGGAACATCTCAAGGTGAACTCTCATGAAGGAATCCAACACTTTGAAATTGGATGGGCTTTGATTAATATGGAATATGAAACGACACATCCTTGTCATATCCAAGATCAGTTCTGTGCTTGTTATGGACAAGCTCTTCCCAAGGTCTAATGATGGGTTTGGGAAGTGCAGGCTGAATTTCTGCATCTTTCTGCAAATTTTCTCCTTTATTGGGTACTAGATTGATTTTCTGCTTATGGGAGTCTATCTCAATGTTCTGAACACAAACATGTTCAGAATGATGATTGCACTGCTGTAATTCATCTCGCTAAAGTTGAGATTCAAGTTGCAAAAACTCAACTTTTCTTGTGCACCTTGAAGACAAATTTGAATATAAAAAATAATATCCTTGCTGATTTGAACGGTGCTTTCAACTGTAGACATGATTAAAGTTCTCAATAACTCTAATACATTGTCATTTTGATCCATTTAAAACTTAAAATTTTCTTGCAATTCCACCCTTCAACAATTAGCAAATGGTAATGAGGAAAAAAAATGCTGACTTGAGGTCTTAACTCATATGCTATATAATAATCCCGATCTTATGTTTTGAGACAACATTGGTTAATCCACACTCAACATACAACTCAATATTCCACAAATGCCTCAAGAGGATTTGATCATCCCAAGTCCAAGTCCTTTATGAGGGCTGCTTCAAGATCTAAGTCACATTGCTCAACTTACTTAGGCATAATACACGAGTATTGCAACATCCCACCTTGACAACATTTAATGAAAATAATTCTTTGTTTGAAGTTATAAGATTTTCTTACCAAACAATTTTCCCACCAACTCCAAGTGAAGGTTCATCGAACAGAATCCTCTTTCGGTGAAATGCCTAATCCATTTGCAACCATAGAATTGGTTCCACCTACTGCTACTCTGCAAGTGGTAGATGCCTCTGAATTCGACAGTGCTTAACACAGAAGAGCCAATTCCTGTTATTCCCGTAAAGGCAGTTTGGGCATTAGAGAGTTGTTGGAATGTCTTGTTTTTCCTTCTCCAACTTCTCCTTTGACACTAAAATAACACCATTTGGATCAACCCCAAAGATTGGATCGTTTAACTTTAGCTCAGCATGTGCTTTTGGTTCTCTATCAAGTACAAGGTCATTGACTGGCACAGGATCCTTGTTTGGGAAAAAGCTAGTCAGTGATGATTAAGCTCCAACTCATTCAACTATAACTACAAGTGATAGTGCAGCTCCACTCCAGCTATTTGGAGAACCAACAACTGAGAAAGTTTCGGCTACTGGATGTGGGTTCGGTAGTTTTCAAGAAGTATAAGTAGAAACAGGTGAAGAGAAAGAAAAAAACAATGTTTATTGTTGATGTTGCTCTTTTTCAATATATAAATGGGGGATGGAAGGAACGAGGAAAGGGTGCTCAATGCGAAAAGATTGTTGAAAATTTTGGATTTACACACCTAGGTGCTGGGGATCTTTTGTGTGCTGAGATTAAATTAGGCTAAGAAAATGGAATAATGATTGAGAATATGATAAAGGAAGGAAATATTGTTCCCTTAGAAGTGACGATTAAGCTCTTGCAGAAGGCAATGCAAGAAAATGAGAATGATAAATTTTTGATTGATGGGTTTCCTCGAAATGAAGAGAATCGTGCAACATTCGAAAATGTTACACAGATCCAACCAGATTTTATTCTATTCTTTGACCGTCCTGAGGAAGAGATGTTGAGGCAGCTTCTAAATAGGAACCAAGGCCGAGTTGATGACAATGTAGACACAATAACGACGTGCTTCAGGGTCTTTTCTGAATCAAGTCTACCAGTTGTCAATTACTACGACTCAAAGGGGAAGGTTCGCAAGATCGACGCAGTGAAGACAAGGGAAGAGTCTTTGAGAATATTAAAGATAGTTTAATAGCTGAAGACTTTCGAGCAGCGATTGAAGCATACAAATATAGATCACCATAGTTACCAGTCACATTACTCACTTCACACTATTCATCACACATCTTTGGACTATGATATATAATTGGCAACAAAGCTAATGCATCAACACCATATGCATAACACTTACCAAACACATGATATTTAAGATTGCTTCAGCAACTTGACGACATTCAATGCATCGTCATTCAAATGAGAGTGTTTCCAAGCATTGTCAGTAATCGAAAGCTTGTAATGGTCCCTTTGTAAAGTAGATGCAATAATACGAATCATGATTGGTTACAGTAAGGTAGATGCTCCTCAATAATGTGATATCGAAAATTTGAAACAGTCCATCCTCAAACAACAACAACAATGTCAAGCTTGTCATGGATTGATATGGCCTGCAAGTTTTCGTTTGCATGCAAAGAATGATGGGCATGTAGAGTAGAAAGACACAAATCTACAAGCTTCATTGAGACAGAGAAGCACAAGTTTACACAGACCACAAAAACCAGGTGGCTCACACAAGATTGAGCAAATTACGAACGAAATCCTTCCGATACCATGTTAGGCACACATGGAATGTGAGCAGACATGAGTGATAAAACAATGGATTACATTTTCTATTAACATTGATGTACGTTTATAATACATTCTTGTGATTGTTGGATTCATCTTCTAATGTCTCTTGGACTCTTTTGACTGTTTAACTTCCGCACCATAACCTTTAATAGATTAGATGTCCAACATGGGTCATGGCAAACTAGAAACCACTGTTGGGTACTACTCGATGATCAGTTTGTTGATGGATCAATGGATCCATTTCCATTTCTTGGATGAGGGGGATCTCTTAATGATTCTTAAACATGCCTAGGTGCTTTGAGACGGGAGCAAATGGGAAAGAAAAATAAAGCTCAAGGCTCTGAGGCGAAGGAAAAGACGAAGGAGATGGCGCCTTTGTATACAGACACTGCCTGCAACAGAGACGCAGGAATTTCGACATGGGAAAGCATGTACAGGCTGCTGGAGGAAGAAAATCCTAGAGTAATGAAAGTCGATACTGTGGTGGGCTCACAACGCTCTTCCGAGGCGTCCTTGGAGGAGCTAGCATGTTCATTTCTTCACCGAATAGTAGCTAGACCCAAAATTTTACCATATACAGATATGATCAAGTGGATACTTGACAATGCAGAGTAGAACAACAGACAATTCAAGGTTCAAGGACATGGGCTCATAGGTTCATTCGCCGCGCAAGACTTAAAGCTTATGTATCATCTTCCTGAACCGCAGACGACTTACAATGCACAATTTGTCAAGAAATTTGCAGCAAAGAACCCAAACCTGGCAGAAACCACTAAAGATTGGTCCAGAAAAGAGGAGTCGCTCAAAAAGGACAAAAACGGTATGTACAGCACTGGTTCCCTCACCTCTCCGTATTGTTTTGCTGCGGCCATGCTTTGTAGACTATTTGGGATGCCGGATATCAATAAATTTTCGTCTGAATGGCTACCACTAATAAGACGCTGCCACAAACGCCGATATTATGGATTGGGCCAAGATATTTTCTGATAATCTATACACAGCTGTTATGAATTACCGGTCCAAAAGATTCTTGTCTCAAAGGGTCTATCCTCCTTTTTATCTATCTGCGTATATTATGGATTCTATTTGTTATGTGTCTAAATTCCCCACTATGGGTTGGAAATGGATTACCCAGGACCCATTACCTATTCATGTTTATCATAAAATGTTATGGGATTCTCAGTTCATCCCACACTTCTATCAGATTTGTCACAGGCTTATCTTACCCCTATATAGAATGATGTATGATGAAGAACCCCCGAGGTGCTCACCCGAGGCGCAAATAGACATCATCCCCATCGCAAGATGGTTCGGGGAAGAATGGTTCACTTATATTAGAGTGTTTGGGAGCATTGTACCTCCACATGTCCTACCTCTATATGTCCCCGACAAACTTTTGGCTCAGGAAATTGCCTATCAGACCTGCTCAGAAGGCGGCCTGACCAAAGAGCTAAAAGCCAAGAAGAAGGCCATATGGCCTCAGTTTCCTGTAGCTTGTGGGGCCTTCTCATTGTTCGATGTAGGACACGCTTTTGCCAAAGTGGAGAATGTGACGTCTCTACAGCTATTTAAATTCCCCGCTCGGCCTTTTGACCTAAATAATGTTGCCCATGATTTCACAACGAACGTCAAAATAAAAGTATTCGTTGGAAAGAAAGATTTGTTTGATGATTTGTTTCAGAGTAGAAGCTCACTCCAGGAAATTTTGCGGGAAGCTCGATCGAATTTGTCTCCAGATGACCTCCAAAGATTCATGTTATACAGGGAAAGAAGGCTGGCCAGTGTTCCTCTAGAGAAGCTGCGACTACCTGCCAGAGAACCAACTCCCAGCGTCAGCCTCAGATTCTAGCACTTCCAGATCCAAATCTAACACTGCCCAAGGAGTCCCTAAACATTCCAAAAGGTATGGAAGCGAAGGAAAAAGCGAAGAAACGGCTAAAGATACAGCTCAGTCAAGTGCAATGTCGCGACAGCAAGTTATCGCCTCCCCGCCAAGAGATGTTCCCCCTCCCGTCATTAAAGCGCCACTCGTCACAACAAAACTAGACAAAGAATGGGAAACCTTCAACGAGCTAATCAGCCTTGAAGGGCAAGCCCCAAGAACACCTGTGAACAATACTCAGGTAACGCAAGAAGTGGTTTCGACCATAGTCAGTAGTGTCACAGAAACGGAGCACAGTCATATCGCTCCACCTTCTGAGCTTCTACTTAATGTAGAAGAAATTCCCCCACTAGATGTATTCTATAGTCCCCAACATAAAGCAGTTGTAAGGAGACAAAGGAAGAAAAGAAAATTAGAAAATACACTGTCACAAGATGCTGAACATTTGGACGTCTTATGGAAAGACCCCAACAATAACCCGACAAAAAATCTTACTAAGTTGTCTCAGATCGCAGGAGCATATGCTTCTGCAACTATTGACAAGGCATCGGAAGTTCAGCGACTGTTGAAGGAACAAGAAAATCAAATACAGCTACTACAACGACAGTTACAACAAGCCAATGCTAGTATTGAAGCGTCCAAACAGCTCGAGAAGTTACAGGAAGACTTTCAGCAGATGCAGATAAGCTATCAAAGAAGTCTAGACGAAAAAGGAAAGCAGTTGCAAACTTTACAAGAAATGCATAAAGACGAGCCTAAGCTTGCCGAATTTGTTTCAGAATCTATTGGCTTAAATGAGCAACTTTTGCAGCAAGAGGAAGAGTTGGGACATAAGATATCACAGTGGGGTCACTATTGCGAACTGAGCGATAAAATCACCAATCAAGTGGCGGACTTGCGAAGTGACTATGATCAGATTGACAGACGAGTGACGGAATACTTAGCTTGGCAGGATGAAGAGGAAGGGAAAAGAGCAAATGCAACCAGAATAAATGAGAATCATAAAGAATTTCTCTTTAATAAATGGGACGATCAAATCAGGCAGGCGGAACAAGCAGCGGAGACAGCGGCCACACAGGCAAACATTCTTATCGACTGTGTAAATGAGAATTTACACAGGGCCAACTTAATCGAGGAGACCACCCCGGGGTACCTACCAAATAAATTACGACGGGAAGCAGAATGGAAGCAGAAGGCGCAGGAAAAGGGAAAAGCGATCCAGGCATTGAATAGGTTAAATTGGGAGTGTTACTGGGCATACTTGGTCAAGCCACACAGTCAATGGATGACGGTGAAGTGCAAAGCCCTCATTCTACAGCCAATGTGACCCTCCAACACAACTAATAAAGGAAGTCTTGCCGCTATCTAAAAGGATAAGTATAGCTGCAATAAAGGAGGCCTAAGGAGGAGCTCAATTTGCAGTCCTTAAGTGCCCTAATTGCAAGTCAAGAAGAGCCCTTCATCCGCTGTCAAAGGAGTCTCTCAAGCACAGGGAATGCAACAAGAAAGTGACTTATCACAGCATTGAGATGCATGAATAAACAAGTGTGTATGTTGTAGGTAAAGGAAGCTGGTATGAGCATGCCTTAAGGACTGTCTACTAAGTTGATAAGTCATTGTTATGCATTGAAGGAATGCATTGAAGTCTACTCCTTTGTGTTGTTGCATTAAGGATGTTTGTGTTGATGTTTTAAGGACGATTGCTTCAGAGTTGCTATGTGCTAAGCCATAGGCCATAGCATCATAGCAAAAGGGGTTTCTAGACTTACTCTATTGGACTGTTTGGAGATTATGACGGAAGTTTAAATCTGCCTCAGGTGCCCTCATCAGATCAACAACTTCTCATAGTCATGGGAGTTTAGGTTGCATATAGTGCCCTAACTAGAATTGCAAGAGCAGGCATATTGCAACAGCATTGATGATCTACCAAAATGATATGATGCATCACTCTTCATGAGTGTTTGAAGTATGTAGGTGTTGCAAGCTATCAATGGAATGTTGCAACAGTAAGGCGGGCTTCTAGATCGATGATCTACTACAACACTCTTATTGGTTAAATTGTCATCATTAGTAGAATGATGGTCTTTCCACCACTGTCATAAAATCTCAGATTTATGTATTTGTACTATCTCTCTCTCTACTGAACTATTGAAGAATATAAGAAGAATTGATCAAGGGTTTCCCCACATGGAGTTTGTCCCTAACTGGTGCCACATCTTGTGTCCTCTTATCTTGGCTTGTTTTCTGTTGTTTATGTTTATGTTCTATCTACACTTTACTATCATGCTGATGTGATTGCTAATCTGAATATTGTTATTGGGCTAATATGAAAAATTAAAGTAAATTGCTCTAAGCATAAAACATACCTAAAATTAACATGGTATCAGAGCTGAGGTGAAGACAAAGCCCGAGCAAGAGTGAAAGAGCAATCACTGAAGACAGTTGGACAAGGTCAAAGGCTCAATGGGTTCCTCATCCCACTTCCTGGCTGAAGACAAGCTCCATGAAAAGTGTGACTATCACGAATGGAAGATGTCTTTGGATCTAACAATGGAAGTGCAAGAAGCATTGGATTTCAAGAAGTGTAAAACCCCTGAGCCTCCATCAAATGCATCGGTTGCTTCTAAGAACAAGTACACCAAGGGTGAAGTCAAAGCAAAGAAGATCATTCGAGATTCCATTGGTAAGCGTCCAATGGCCTATCTAAAGGTCACGTCAATGGAAAGCTCGAATCTAAGGGTGGAAGGAAAGGCAGATGCTTTGCTTGCAATAAGTTTGGCCACTATGCAAGGCAGTGTCCAAATAGAAAGGACACATCACACGATGGTGATCACAATCATTCCAGGGGCAACTTTATTAACAATGATTGAAGGAATGGCAGGTACAATGGCAAAGGAAAAAGGAATACGGGACATCAAGGAAATGGTCAACCCTCCAAGAAAGTAAAGAACTCCAGGTATGAAAAATCAAATGTTGTTTATGATAAGAGTATTATCTTATATCAGCCCTCTCCACTACCTCTCCTCTAGACACTTTGGGAAATTAGCTTGTTGATAGTGGTGCTTCAAGGCACTTCACCGGATTCAAGGAAGTTGTCTCTAATTTGATAGAGAAGGAGACAGAGAGATTATTCTTGGAGATGATGCCACCTATCCCGTAAAGGGTGTAGGGAATGTTACTCTTCAATTGGATCAGGGTAACTCGTTTCATTTCCAAGAAGTTCTTTATGTACCTGATCTCAAGAAGAACCTGGTGTCCATTTCGGCAATGGAAGACAAAGGTTACAAGGTGGCATTCATCGATGGAAAGGTACGTGTTTGGGAAGAAGAATTTTAGAGATGCTTTTACTCTTGGGTTCAAGGTTGGCACTTTGTATCAAGTTGCAAGAAGTCCATTGGGGACCATGTCGTGTGACACATCTCTTTAATGGCACCGAAGATCTGCTCATCTTCATTGTAGGCCCTACTCGATGTGAGACAGATGGTGACAAGGATGCCTGAATTCAAAAGAAGAGCATGAAGGTACATGTCCAAGATGTACCAAAGCAAAACTTACAAGGGGACCATTCCCCTCATGTAATAGCAAGACCACGGATGTGGAACAACCCGAGGGGTTTGAGATTCATGATCGGGAATCTCATGTACGCAAGTTGAAGAAAGCTCTCTATGGTTTGAAGCAAGCACCCCAGGTTGGGTATGAAAGGAATGATAGCTATCTGATGAAGCTGAGATTTACTAGGAGTGAAGCCGATTCAAACCATTGCTTTAAGGTTGTGGATGATAGACCTCTCACACTGGTGCTTTATATGGATGACCTATTTCTAACAGGTGCAAACCCTCTCATTTACAAAAGTAAGAGGGAGTTGGATTTCGAATTTGGAATGGTGGACTGCAAGACTATGACCGCCTCGATGGAGCTTAACTTAAAGAAGTTATGCGGTAGTGCTGCTGGACCTGATTTGGGAAATGCCTCTGAGTTTCGTCAACTCATAGTAGCATTGATGTTCTTGGTGAACTTCCATCCGAATATATGTTTTGCAATTAGCATATTGAGCCAACATATCGCTGAGCCTCATCACTCACATTGGATTGGTGCCAAGAACCTTCTGAGATATCTTTGGGGCCCAATCACTCATGCACTGAGATACATTGTTGGAGCTATGACGCTGCATTGTCATTTTGATGCTAATTGGGCAAGTAGTGTGGATGATCGTAAGAGCACTTCTGGGTATTGTTTCTCTTTCAGTTCTGCTTCGATATCCTGGATGAGCAGGGAGCAAAAGTCGATTGCATTAAGCACCGTTGAGGCCAAATATATAGCTGCGAGTATGGTCTCCTGTGAAGTTGTCTGGTTGTGGAAGCTCTTTAGTGAGGTGTTTGGACATGTGTTGGATACCATCGTGATCTTCTGTGACAGCCAAAGTAGGATTCGATTGTTGAGGAATACCGTGTTTTGTGATCGCTCCAAGCATATAGATATCAGGTACCACTTTATCCGGGATATGGTACATCAAGGAGCAATCAAGCTCCTCCGCATTGGGTCTGATGTGCAGGTCGCCGATATTCTGACAAAGCCCTTGGGAAAGATCAGATTCTTGACTTTCCGAGAACGACTAGGAGTCGTGGAGAGACCCTCTCCTAAGGGTCCTGTATGATATGGATATTGAGCTCTGGGGGCTCCAGGGGGCATGGGGTACTTCTTGGAGCAATGAGCAACCATAGAGTGAGTGGTTCAGCCTTCCCCTAGTGGTTTTCTATGTAGGCAGGATGAGTGGTTCATCCTTCTCTTGTTGAGTGGTTCAGCCTTCCCCTAGTGATTTGTTGTGTACAGGGTAAGTGGTTCAGCCTTCCCCTAGCACACCCCATGGCAACATGTAAGCAGGATGAGTGGTTCACCCTTCTCCTGCAAAGACATCCTACCCATGCAGTCTAGGACTCATGCGAAGTACCTCTCATCTGGCCAATGAACGGGGAAATGAGGATAGGGACCATAGTACTACCGATGGACGCATCGCGTACTACCATACTCTCTTTATTTGGAACTGATTTCGGATCAGTAAGAGTGGTATGAGACACTCTCTTTATTTGGAACTGATTTTGGATCAATAAGAATGGTATGAGACGCTCTCTTTATTTGAACTAATCATATCAGTAAGAATGGTATGAGACACTCTTTTTATTTGGAACTGATTTCGGATCTGTAAGAGTGGTATGAGACACTCTCTCTATATGGGACTGACTTCGGGTCAGTAGAGAATGGTATGATACATTCTCGATCACTTTTTCTTCTTCATAGTTCAGCAGAACAAAGCAAAGCAGTGCAGGGCACTGCATTGATGGCAGAGATAGTACGCACTGGCAGATGGATTAGCAGATGGAGTTCTCCCTAGTTGAGAAGGAGTGTTAAAATTGACAACTAGGGCCAAACTCCATGTGGGTCTTCTTATTTATGGCAACTGATATTTTTCTTGGATTCCTCTCATCAAGAGGTGTAGGATTGATCTAAAAATCATCTGATTCTGACATGTATTCATGGAGATATGAATTTATTTGTGTTACTTGACAAATTGTCTAGGTCGACCAGCAACCAAATTACCCCAACTTATCCTCAACGTTTTATTATAAATAGAAGAGATCTTCAAGTCATTTTCATACACACTTCTCCTAAGATCTCTCTCCACTCGTTTAAGTTTTGGTGACTAGAGATATCAAGAGGGAGAAGCCCTAGACACAGTGAAGGAGCCCTAATTGCAGACCCTAGGAGAGATCTATACGTTGCTCTAAAGGAGATCTAACCCTAGCCCTAGACGCTGTCAAGGAAGAACTAATGCTACCCTAGCCACAGTCCTAAAGGGTGATCTAAGCCGCAGTTGGAGAGGCCTTAACCAGCAGCATGTGAAGGCCAGGGCCTAAATCCACAGTTCTAAAGAGCCCTATTTGTTGTTCAAAGAGGCCCTTGTACGCTGTCCGAAGGTGCCCTAAATCCGCAGTTAAGGGTGACCCTTATACGCTGTCAAGAGGATCCTATACGCCGGCAGAAAAGGCCTTAAAAGTTGTTCAAGATAATGCCCTAGCTGCAGTTTGTGAAGTCGTCATTCTACAGCCAAGGTGACCCTCAAACGCAGCTGATAAAGCAAGTCTTGCCACTATCTAAAAGGAGAAGTCTAGCCGCAGTAAAGGAGGCCTAAGGAGGAGCTCAATTCGCAGTCCTTAAGTGTCCTAATCGCAGGTCAAGAAGAGCCCTTCATCCGTTGTCAATGGAGTCTCTCAAGCATAGGTGTTAAATTTGGACAACTAGGTCCAAACTCCATGTTCTGATGCTCAGATTAAGAGGCTAATATTTTTGTTGGATTCCTCTTTCTGAGAGGTGTAAAATCCATATAAAAATAGTCTTAATCCGATGAGCAGAACTTATATTTTGAATTTATTATTCTTAATAAATTATATGTGCAAGGTCAGCAAGTTTTGTAATGTAGGCTCACATGCCCAACAGATGTGTCACACACCCTCATTGATGGATATAAATACAGGAAAAGTTGGAGAGAATTTTATCACAACACAACTCACA
>APFE030219179.1:35170-130544 GCA_000404065.3 Pinus taeda
CACGGGCCAATACCGTGGGTTTTATTAATACCATCTATCTAATACTACCGCCCATTTAACCTTTATTTAATACTACCGCCCATTTACAACTAATTGTGGTCCCAATTGCAACTAACTGGGTTAACCACTTACAAATATTAATATGGGCTTTATTGACTCTTGACTATGACGTGATCCCATGACATGAATAAGGGGGTTAGGGTGGGACCCTAACATAGATAATTTGAAATGACATATTTGGGAATATTTTATTATTGTTTAGGAGTGTTAGTATAGAAAATGCAAGGTAACTTGTTGCGTCTTCATGTCACAGGCCAAGGATGTGAAGAAATACATAAAATATTAAATAGCATGGTACAAGTCGATTGTAGGTTATTTTGAAATGGGAATGGAATTCTCCTTGTGTGGGTTCTAATCTAGTGGGTATAACTTTAAATAACAAACTGATAGTTATGGGGTTGAAATTGTCTCACAATTCATGAAAATTCCCAAATTTGTTCATTAGAAAGAAGTAGAGCGAGTGCACGCTTAGTACTAACCTACCCTACTAAGAGTTTATGCAATATGGACCAGTGAATTGCCTCAGGATTACTGTACAGACTTCTATACTAATTGCTTCAAAATTTAAAATATAGAATTCTACCTCTCTACTATTTACAAGTAGCCTGAACATTCTCAATAAATTGTGGTTTTATTTTTTGTTACAAAATTTTTCATTCATAGTTGGAGACATTCTTAGAAATGAAATTAGATTCTAGAATTCTCGTGTAGTAAGCAGCATTGTCTTTTACCAGTTTTTTTGAATTATCATTTGGTAAACAACTTATTTCGAGTAAATTTCTATTGGAAATGAAATTATCAATTTTATATTAAAATAATAATCTTATAGTTTTATTAGTATATTTTTTATATAAAAATAATTATTTCACATTTTTAACATTTATTTAATATAATAAATATTCCATTTTAATATGTCAGACAATTTGGATTTAACACTAATCAACCCATGAGACTAAGATGAAAATTATTCCTAGATTAGTGAACTTTTTTTTTTCCTAAGAAAAAATCGAAATTTCATAACAAAATAAAAAGTTACATAGTATATGCCGAAGCATTCAGTTTGCTGTATGATTTGAAAATCATAGATCTCTACAGGAAGTGACTACTCATCCTGTCCAAAACCATGAGTAAAAAGATGGCCCACTATTCTAGAAATGTGGACCTCCTCGTATCAAGGACAACAACCCTCGTCTCCAGTTCAAGCAAAACAATTTATAACAGTTTTTAACATAAATTCTGAGGGTCTCCATGGAAAGGTAAAAACAATGCATCTACTTCCTGGGTCTCCTCATCGAGGAAAACAACCCAAACAGGAAGTAGAAACATAAGTCAAGCAACAACTGAGAATAGTTAATATAATAAACGGCTACAAAAAGATAAAACATCATGATAACAGCTGTAAACAAAATCAGGCTTTGCAAAGCCTGCAGAGTCCAAAGTGAAAACTGACTATGAGTAAGGACGATGATGCGACACACGGATCTCTCCTTGGTCCTCCTCCACTATTCTGCAACAACCCATATCTTGTTGCAGACCCTCTTTAGAAAGCCTGTCTACTGTATCATTGCGTTCCCTATAGATGTGGTAAAGAGAGAAAACATTAAAGGAATGCTTTAATTGATGTGTCTCTTCTAATAAAGGTAATAAGATATATTTTTGACATCTGCTTTGCCCATTGAACCATTTAATAACATTCATAGAGTCCCCAAAGATCTGAACTGTGAAGATGTTCCTGTGAATAAGCCAGTATAAAAGAAATTTTAGAGCAAAGAACTCAGCAAAATTATTTGTACCAGTGCCTAGTCCCACAGCGGCTTTTAGGAACAGGTTTTGGTTTATATGAAAAACCAGCCTTGCTCCTGTTTTGTTGTTTTGGGATGCCCCATCGAAGTAAGCCCAAGGAATATCATCCTTAATTTGTTCCTCACTAACTTGTCTGGGCATCTTCTTAACAACAGGTTCAGGAATATTTGTGTAAATAGAAGTAAATTGAATTGCAATAGTGTTAAATTTGGACAACTAGGTCCAAACTCCATGTTCTGATGATCAGATTAAGAGGCTAATATTTTTGTTGGATTCCTCTTTCCGAGAGGTGTAAAATCCATATAAAAATAGTCTTAATCCGATGAGCAGAACTTATATTTTGAATTTATTATTCTTAATAAATTATATGTGCAAGGTCGGCCAGTTTTGTAATGTAGGCTCACATGCCCAACAAATGTGTCACACACCCTCATTGATGGATATATATACAGGAAAAGTTGGAGAGAATTTCATCACAACACAACTCACATCTTCCTCTCTCATCTTAGAGAGTACAAGCTACCTGGAGGACGAATTTCAGCCACACGTGGGAAGGATGAAGAGGACAGACCGTACGGATTTTCTGCTGCTAGGGTTTCGCAGAAAGTTTGACAGCGTTGACTTTGGTCAACGCTTGGTATAATCAAGCTGAAAATTGGTGGAAGGTTCGATTTTTGAAGGCCGTACTAGCTGGCACAAAAATCGAGGTCAAAGGGTTGACCGTTTTGCTGCTGCGTTGACTTTTAGCTTGCTGCCCCTGCGTTGACTTTTCAGGACAGCGTTGACTTTTGAAGAATTGACTTGGGTTGACTCATCTACTGGTTGGAGGGTTGTTGTGACACATCTGGGCTGGCTGATCAAAGGAGACTTTGCTGGTTGAAGCATCCTGTTGACCGCCGAAACGAACACACACATTTTTCCTGTCTCTGATTTGTCTTCTGTAAGATCTGCTTATATGTTCTATCTACATTTTGCTTAACTACTTGTATGATTGCTGTGAGAAAAGTGAAATTGCTCTTAGCATAGAACATCTACAAAACTTTACAATAGGGAACGAAGCAAGAAAGTGACTTATCACAGTGTTGAGATGCACGAATAAACAAGCATGTTTGTTGTAGGTAAAGGAAGCTGATATGAGCATGCCTTAAGGACTGTCTGCTAAGTTGATAAGTCACTGTTATGCATTGAAGGAATGCATTGAAGTCTACTCCTTTGTGTTGCTGCATTAAGGATGTTTGTGTTGTTGTTTTAAGGACGTTTGCTTCAGAGTTGCTATGTGCTAGGCCATAGGCCATAGCATCATAGCAAAAGGGGTTTCTTAGAGCTGCTTTATTGGACTGTTTGGAGATTATGAAGGAAGTTTAGGTTTGCCTCAGGTGCCCTCTTCAGATCAGCAACTTCTCACAGTCATGGGAGTTTAGGGCCGCATATAGTGCCCTAATTAGAATTGCAGGAGCAGGCATATTGCAGCAGCATTGATGATCTACCCATCCGCCCAAAAAAGTATACATAACCCGACTTTTGCCATTCAATGGGGATGAAGAGAAGGATGAAAGGAAAAAAGAGCACGTTTGACGAGGTACAATAATGATATGACGAATTAATCTTCATGATGTTAGAAGTCTGTAGGTGCTGCAAGCTATCAGTGGAATGTTGCAGCAGTAAGGAGGGCTTCTAGATTGATGATCTACTACAGCACTCTTATTGGTTGAAGACTGTTATGGGAATTCAGGACTGCATTTCTAAACTGTCATCGTTAGTAGAATGATGGTCTTTCTACTACTGTCATAAAATCTCAGATTTATGTATTTGTACTATCTCTCTCTCTGCTGAACTATTGAAGAATATAAGAAGAATTGATCAAAGGTTTCCCCACATTGGGGTTTGTCCCTAGCTGGTGCCACATCTTGTGTCCTCTTGTCTTGGCTTGTCTTCTGTTATTTATGTTTATGTTCTATCTGCACTTTACTATCATGCTGATGTGATTGCTAATCTGAATATTGTTATTGGGCTAACATGAAAAATTGAAGTAAATTACTCTAAGCATAGAACATACCTAAAATTAACACATCAACCTTCGGGCTTCATTCCAAGCCATGACCCAAGTGTGGGCAAGGGGAAGGGGCAAGCTAACTCTATGTGAACCCAATAGAGGAATGTGGACCCAGGCGGGAGAAATGATGAATGGGGTAATAATGAATGGAAATAGGGTAATATTAGCGGGTAAGGGAGCGGGACCACGCAACCAAAATCGGGATTTCCTGTGAAATACCATCCCTGGAACCAAATGGTCATTAAAAGAGATCCCACAGGACTAGAATCCAAGGTTAATTCCTAAAATGGTTCTAGGGGACAAAAGCACAGACCTAGCCCATTCTTTCAGCTGAATCCCCCCATTAATCCATGTCCAGAAGTGTCCATGATAAGCAAACTACAATACTCAATTTCCAAATGACAAAGCATACCTTTAGGTTTGGCAGGCCTACCTTTAGGTTTGGCAGGCCCACCTTCAAACATACGATCATGGCAGATGAGCGAGGGACCACATGGCTGGCTCAGGGGGCAGAGAAATGGCACAATGAGCTAATTGGTGGCTGCAAGGGGCTGTTGGCTACCGGTTGAAGATGATCTTGGAGAAAAAAAATTCTCCTAGGGATATTACCCACAAAACGGTGGGTAACAAGCTCAACACACCAAAATATCTTGTTTTATCCTCACATCATCAGCCCACCATGTCTGATAAAATGCATTTTATTGAAAGCAGAGCATCATATGAAACAACCCCAATGCAAATAAAAGACCCTATACCCTACTTGGAGTCCTATCAATGTTTATTGTAATTATCAGAATTGATGGAAACACTGTGTCCTCTAGGCATCCAGAATCAAATCAGAGATTTTCTGAGGGTGGAAGACTGTAAACCATGTGCTATGCCTTATCAATTGGGTGTGAAGCTAACCAAGGAGTGTGATTCTCTGAAAGTCGATACTACACTCTATCAACAACATGTTGGTTACCTTATTTATTGAACTCGTAGTCAATCTAATATTTCCTTTAATGTTAGTGTGGTTTCTTGGTTTACACAGGATTTGTCAAAAAGTCACCTTAAAGCTGCAGAGGGAGTTGTTTGTTATATCAAGTGAGCCTATCAGTTTGGTATAAGTTATTATAATGCCAAAGTGAACCAGTTAGTCAGTTAAATCAACTCATATTGATTTAGTGATGGAGATGAAAGGAAATTGACATCTGGATATGTGCCTCGACTTGGCTCTAGACCCATTGTCTGGTCTTGTAAAACATGAAGGGTGGTTTCTTTATCAAGCATAGAAGCAGAATACCATGGTGCAATACATGTTGGCATAGGAGCCATGTGGTTTCAACACCTTATGGGGGGAAATTTGCTTTCCAATTGACACATTGACTATGGTGTATTGTGATAATCAAAGTGCAATAGAAGTTGCAGAAAATCCTATTGCACATAGTGAAATGAAGCATGTGAAGATTCATGCTCGTTACTGGAGATAGTACAAGAAAATGTTATTAATCTTGTTCATCGCACAGCAGATGATCAGATTATTGATATCTTTATAAAGTCTTTATCAGAAGCTAAGCTTGTGAAACTTCGACTTATGCTTGGGCTTCAGGGAGCTGCAATTATGAGGGGGTTTGCAAGTGTAATTTCACATCTAAACCCTCCAAAGTATTGCACTAATAGTGGGGTACTGGAACAGTAGGCTTTGATAGTTCAGCACACCTCTAGATCTTTTGGAGAGAGTCAATTGCCTAGAAGAGTCCACTGGGAGGTCGCCTAGGGAATCAACTAAGCATTTCACTGGTTGGGCAGGTAGAACAAAACAGCCAACTAGTGCACAGAACAGGGCAGAAATTAAGGAAATCGCTGTACCCTCACCAAAATGTGGACCTCATCTTCCTCACTTCAAGGGAGTTGGTTAAATCATGGTGCTTTATAAGATGGCCATATCGATAAAACTAAGTGTGCAATGATCATGTCTTGTGTATGAAAGTCTTCTGGTTTACTGATCATGTGTAACAGTGTCTTTAGACACCACCTATATCTTGGAATACTTTCTCTCTGATCTACATAATCCCCTGATTCTCCAACAGAGTGCCTGTTAACCTCACCCCTTAACAACTTGAGGATGCTTCTTCAGGACACCTTCAAAAGCCAATTGCAAATCTCTGCAGGCCTTGGACTTGTCTTTGAAGCTTTAGTGGCAATAACATAATAAATTTTGAAGGTTTGAAATTGAGATTCACAATCTTTGTCAGAACTTTCTTCCTAACTGTATGAGATGTGCCCTGTTCTTGAAGAAAACAGTCACTTCAGATGAGCGAATTGATGTGCTTGCATGAGAGTTATGCATAAAGTGTGCTATTCCGTTCATTATTTAGTGGCAATTACATACTAAATTTTGAAGGTTTGAAACTATTGAGATTCAAAATCTTGAGTGAAATATTTTCGTCATAAATGTTTGGGGTTTACGCCGTTCTTGAAGAAAACAGTTGCCTCTGATTAAAAGATTAACCGGATTGATGTGCTTGCAAAGGGTTCTGCATAAAGTGGCTTTTCTGTTCATTATTTTGGCAGACATGATTATTTATTTAAATGGTAAAATTTCAATCATTGTTGCTGCCTTTGCAGGATGGGCTGTCCAAAGCATTGCACTATCAAAAAGTCTGATTTCCTTTTATTGATTGTTGCAAATTCAATTTTGAATGACAGGATCTGATAACTTATGACCCAGATATTATATAACAAATGGCTAGCAGCGATCCACAAGGTGAAGATAAAAACAAAATGTTATTTATTCACCTCTTACACGTATCTTGATTCTTCAATAACAAACATCATTGTCTGTATCTACTTTGGATAAGCTGTCTTGAAGTATTTGAAATCCCATTGTTTCAGGTGAACACTTTACCCATCATCAAGGGAGAAAAAAGCCACCAAATACAATAGAATTGTCAGTTTAGTAAGTCTCAATAACACCTCAACACCAGTTCACATATCATTCAACAAAATGTCATAGCATGTACATGCATCCCATCAGTAATTAATCAAATTTTTCTGGGTTGTAAAACAAGTAGACAATGACACAAATAAGTATGAATGGGTTCAGCAATGAATCAAGAGTTATCAGCAATGAATTGGGAAAAACTTGTTAAGTACAAAAATATTAAGGTATACACTATGGTCAGTGGATGCCCCAGATGGTTTACTTTGTCCTCGTTCAGGTCTGTTTCTCACATGCAGTCACTCTGGAAGAGAGGAAATTTGGTCAAACATACAGAAAGAAATGAGAAAATCACTGTTTAGAGTGTATTTATTCATTTCCTAGTCACCTACAAGTCCAAATCGTTAGTTTCACTCAGGAATCACAAGTTTGACTCACGTTGAATGAGTTGAACTCAGTCAACCATGATTATCACTCGCATGATCTGTGAAAATCTTCTGGGGGCAATCCAAGTCAAACTCATAATTGGACGAGTTTGCCTAGTGATCCCTGTGACACTGATGCAAATGAACTATTGTAACTTCTATAAGTTGATTTAATCACCCTGACTGACCATCAAAGCTGATAAAATGTGCAGATAAAATCTTTTGACCAAAATCCTTTTCAACAACCAAAATGTTCCCTGATGAGATATTTCTTTAAATGATTCACAGACTTGTGGTAAATCATAAAACTATATAGAAGAACTCTGTCCTCTTAAAAGAATTTGAGAAGAAAGCACTGCCAATGTCAGCAGTAAACTCAAAATAGAAACTACCATCCAAATTTTCTCTATATCTGCCTGATTAATAAAGCTCTTGAAATCTTGTGGAAGTTTGATATTATGTTACTGCACTAGGTGAAAATCTATAGTTTCATTCTTTTTCTCAAAATTTCACACACAGTTACTTCCACTGAACTGGGCAATACTTGTATCATTATTTGCTGCAGACAATATAATTGAAGTAGGAGATATGCACTCCTGTATAGCTTTTCAGGTTGCAGATTATAACGACCATATCTCTTATGTAACAAGAACTGAGTAATCCCAAAAAGAAAAATAATAAGTTTTGTTGAGAGCGTTCATTTTAGCTGGCTTTTAGCTCAAAGACACAAGTTCAGAAACGACAAAAAGGGGAAACCGAGAGATAAGATAAGATAAGATAATTTTATTAATGTCCAACGGATGACCACAAAGTAGGTCAAAGGGACTGTCGGTTACAAAAAGGGGTCGTGCCCAGTAGGAAAACCAAATGGTTTCCTTATAAAGACAAATACTGAAAGAAAGATAGAAAATAAAAACGAGGCTGGTCGGGGAGAGCGTATGGAGCTCCGATCCCGGCCTTGCCGACTGAACTCTAGACTGCGTCGCAGGGTTACTGGTGAAGAAGACCCTGGGGACGCGAATGTGGGAGTCCGATACTCCTAACATCCGAGGTCAAGAGAGGAGAACTGTGGGTAGTTCAGTAAGGTTTGCTGGTTTGAAATAGTGTTCACTGGTTGCCTCCCATTGTGTTGTCTCCGTGATCTGATGATCCTGGACTGCCTCGCGGGGAGATGTCTGGCGCGGTTCTGCTGCTGGGTCCTCGTCGGCAAGGGGCTTCTCCTCTTAACTGAACGAGGGTTTGCCGATATATGTGAGCTCGCCTGATCGGTATCTTCGCTGGTTGATCTCTTAACTCCTCGAGCTGAGGGAAGTGTACTGAAGAAAGAGGTGATCTGACGAGTAGTGTTGGGTCGGACGGGAGGCTGAAGGATATGCTCTCGATGCTTAAGAGTCTCCTGGATGTAAAGTGCGACACATCTCTGGTCCGTGTAGTTGAAGAAGCTGGAAAGAGTATTTGGTCCTCTGAATAGACAGTGAAAACGACCTCTGATCTCATAATATATCGGGCATCTGAAGATGAAGTGCCATTCGTTTTCCACCTCCTGTGTATGGCATAGCCGGCAAATCCTGTCAACTCTGTCTATCTGGTGGTCTGTCTCTACCCGAAGCCTGTGTGATCCAACTCTGAACTGTCCGAGGGGAATCCGGAGAGCATGCATCCAATGTCGAAGTGTATACTGGGGGCAAACCATAAGCCCGTTTTTGATAATCAAAAAGTGCTCTGCATAGAAAGCCATTTTCAGACGTAGCCCCCCCGGGGGGTCAATCCACGTGACCTGGATAAACTGTCTGTAGATGTCTTCCTTGATGATCTTATTGAGTTCCTGCTTGGAGGGGAGTCCTCTGGGGGCGTTCAAGGAGTATTGAAAGGGGGGGAGGTGGTCTATGTGGAGTCCTACTGCCTTGAGGAACTTTGAGACCCCTATATACCAACATTTGGTTTTCCCTGGTTGTGTGCGGTCGATGTCCTCAGAAGAGCAGTAGGCTAAATAAGGGTACCTGTCCCGTCCTTTCAAAGTGTCTGCGAAGCTCCGGACTCGGTGGAGAAGGGAGACCAGTCTGAAGGCTGTCTCGAGGCGGAAGGGCTGTGCACCAAACTCGGCCAAAATGATTTGTTGTGGGATAGTACACTTGCAACGAATAATGCGTCGGAGGAGAAGGGTTTGGACTCTCTCAACTGCCGCCCAGTCTGACTCCAGCAAGGAAGGGCCCCAAATTTCCGATCCGTACAAGATTGTGGGTCGGATCAAGGTGTCCATAAGGCTCAGCTTTGACGAGATGTCCTGGAAGTGATGGCAAAAACATTGTCTCTCCAATATGGCTAGAGAGCCATACCCCTTATTGATCCGAGGTTGCAGAGCTAGCCGCATACTGAATCGGGGACCCGAAAACTGTACTCCCAAGTATGTGTAGCTATTGGTAATCTCCACCGCTTTTCCCTTGAAGAGGAACTGGAGATCCTGAGACTTTTTCGTCCCATTGAAGACTATTACTTTTGTCTTGCCCAGGTTCACTGTCAATTTCCGTAGATCGCAGAATACTGCTAATGCATCCAACTGTCTCTGGAGCCCTTCTGGTGATGAAGATATAAGTGCAATGTCATCTGCAAACAGTAAGATATAGATCAAAACATGATGAAGATAGCAACCATCAGACTCCTGTATGTGTTCCCGTAGAAAGGCTTCGAGCTCATCAATATAAATCCCAAAAAGGGTGGGGGAGAGCAAGCACCCCTGCTTGACTCCAATTGTGCTCCGGATGAATTCAGATAGCCCCCCTACAGTGCGAAGACGGCCCAGTACAGACTCGTAAAGACGCATAACAGCAATCAGCTGGGAGTGTGAGGTACTGATATCTTTGAGTCGCTGAAAAAGATCCTCTCTCGGAACTGAATCAAATGCCTTCCAAAAGTCTACAAAGCAGCAATACACCTTTGAGGACCGGTGGCGTGCTTCCTCGATCACAGCGCGGAGTGTAAAGATGTGGTCAATGGTCTGGTGGTCTGGTCTGAAACCGGCTTGGCCTCTGGCTCTGAGATCTCTTTCTTCGAAATCTCTGGAAAGTTTTCTGTGAAGAATAGTGGCATAGAGTTTAGAGAATGTATGACCCACCATAATTGTCCTGTAGTTGTTGGGGTCCGAGGTATTCCTTGACTTATGGATGGGGTATATAATATGGTGGGACCATATGGGGGGGAACCCATCTCGGACTACATGGTTGAAAAGATCAGCCAGGTACCCAACTAGGGGTCGTAGGCCATGCTTGAAAAATTCGGCTTGGAATCCTTCTTCATCCGCTGCTTTGCTGCTATTCGTCGCCCAGATGGCTTCTCTGACATCTCTGTCGGTGAATATGTAAAAGAGCTAGATTGAGAGGTAATGGAAATGCTTATTTTAGCTCACCTCTACTGTAGGAATGCTTCAGATTCAGAAACGAATAGAATTAAAAGTGGTAAATTTTATTACATGTGCCTACAAAGAAAACAAATACAAATCTGTAGGAATGCTTCAAATTCAGACACAATTAGAAATTAAAAAGTGGTAAATTTTATTACATGTGCATACAGAGAAAACAAATACAAATAGTAACACCAAGAATGTAACAGGCACAAGCATAATGTATAGTTTAAATGAGGAATAAATAATAATAGAAATAAATGGAAAGAGCAAATCACCAAGAGATATGAAGAAGAATATTCAATAAACAACCCAGATTGAAAAAAATTACATAATTCAATTGCGCTACACCGAATCTTTACACTACTACATCGTCTCTTCTCAGAATGAAATATCATCCAGTTGTCACAGGTAGTCAAGAGAAGCTTCTATATTGGGTGGTAAACAAAATACACGTAACACCTTTGCCGAGGCTACCTATTTGAATTTTAAAATACGCCCGTTTAACTATTCCTGATCATTAAAGTTAGTTTCACATGTATACGTACAAATATCTTGGAAGCTCTCTGGTAACTTGTAAGCTATCCATGGACTTTGTAAGCTTAGGTCAGAATTCCTGCTTCCTTGAAGTTTTCCCAAGGCTGAACTGGTAAAAATAATCACCACTGTTCACGGGGTCTATCATCAGAAGTTACACTTGAAAGCTCTTTCTTTTCAGAAGGTGGTGAAATTCTTATGTAAGGATCTTTCCGTACAGCCTTCAAAAGAAATTTTGCTTTATCTTTAGGAGAGGCTCTGGCCTTAACATGTGGTTTGCTCTCTTCCTCATCATCCAAATCGCTCCATTCATCATCGTCGCCATCACTGCCTTCTGTATCAGACCAATCTCCATCTTCATCGTCCTCGTCCTCTTCTAGGAAATTGACATTTTCTTCACCTGCTTCCTGAACTTGCCCTATAGCTCTGGACCGTCTTTGGAAACGGCTTATAGAAACAAGGGCCTGCAGTCGTTCCCTAGCAATGATTAGTGGGTCCTTCTCAATCAACTCTGAGTCTTGGTAGGCATCTCTGAGAAAGACAGAATCTCTGTCTCCCTTCAGAGAAACATAGAACATCTCTGGGTGCCTAATGAGCATTGCCCTGATCCTCTGAGAAAATTTATAATCATATCTGAAATGGGTAAGATGGTCTACAAGGGTTCTCTTTTCTATTGTTAGGCTCAGAAGCTCATAAACCACAGCACATGCATGCTTCTCTGCCTCCATTGAAGACGGATTCAAGTCCTTAAAATCAGCGTAAGGGGAAATAAATGGCAGTTCCTTGAAGGCTTGTAGCCTTACCCGGTCTTTCTTTGTTAGGCTAAGCCCTTTTGGCAGGGATACCCTCTTGAACTTTAGAGGCCTGTCAATTATCAGATTTTTCTCTGCAATCTCTTTTTCACGAGCTTCTTCCTCAGCCAACTCAGCAGCGGATACAGCAAGAGCAGGATCCCAAGAAGTCAGCTCTAATGCAGGGCCTCGAGGAGAATCCACAACCTTAAAATACTGAGGATAATTATTGCACATATTGGTCTTGAAGTCATCGGGAAGGCCAAGGTCTGTCTTAAGATGCCCAATTCTCTCCAAGGGGACCCTTTTATCAATAGACATCATAACTATTTTTCGCAGCTTATTCACCAAAAGAGCCTCCAGATTCTGCCTTATTTCCAACTCCTCCTTATATATTTTGTCTGCTTCTGGGGTCAGTCTGAAATAAAGGGAATACACACCTTCTTGCAGTATTTCAAACACTCCGGGATATCTCTTTAACAAGGCAATTACTCTTCGTTTTCGAGTGAGTCCAAGATCTCTTCTGTACTTACCAAGCTCTCTGAGAGACATTGTCCTATTGGGCTGTTTGACAAGAATATCCCGAATCTTAGACACTAGTTTCAGCTTCTTTTGGCGCTGTATAACATTGTCGAATGGCATTTCCTTTCTCCTTTTCACGATTGCAACTATTAGAGGACGACCCCGAGGAGGATTTTGACAAAAACCCACTTCAAATGGGTTGAACAGAAAATTGTTATTGTTTCCCAGAAAGGAGTACTTGGCTTGTTTCAAAGCAATCCAAGTTTTGGCTGATGTCGCTGTTGGTTTTCTCGATGAAAGAGAAAACGAGTGACAATAACTTCTTGACACAGATGAAGCCACAATAGGACTGGAGACCCAGTTGGACTGAGTAGGAAACGATTTAAACGTTTTAAGCTCCATTTCCACCGTGCCAAATGCAGATATTGATGCGTTGGCGACAATCAAACAAAAAAGAAGCTGTAGGACTTCGTTTTATCCAGTTATGTAACCAACAAAACCAAAAAGATGGATGTGGATTGAAACTTGTACCCAAAAAACTCAGTCACCTGTTTAATAGAGTGTCCGAAACTTGAACTTGAATCCAAGACCAAACCCTGGAAGCCTTAACCCTTTATAGAATAAACCGAGAAATGGGAGAATGTATGCCTCACCTGAAACTCTGTTTGAATGTCGCCAAAAACTACGATTTTGGCGGATGCGGATTTTGTCCGACACCTAAGGGTAGTCACTTCCGAAATTTGTAACAGTCGCTGAGAGTATCAACATAGATTTGCCACTATCACATAATCCAGCGCTCCAAGGTTCATGGAACTAACGCCTGAAGATCGGCATTCACTTTCTGTATAGAATGAATCACATTTGGCTTAATCAGCATACGACGCAGAGCAGAAAGATAGCTCCAACCTACGAGAATACCCCCTAGGCAAAACATACAGCGTGAGCAATATTTCTGCCCAAAAGCCAATCAGATGGATGGGATGAGATAAGATAAGAGGTGCTCCAAAAATCGACGCAAACCGGAATGAAAGAAATATCTTTGCATCCTGAGATATTTTTCAATCCCAAGGGATATAGACATCACATTTGTATCGTTTGCAGAGAGCAATTACAAAGATTTTTCCCAGTGGGATTATTTGGTTGTGTTGGAGATTTTTTTTGTAGGATGGGTTAGTTTTATTTTATTTTTCCCAATCCTAGAAGATGCAGAAGCACATTATTCTCCCAAAATGTTGCATGGGCAAAGGTCGAAGAAATTTGATATACTAAATTATGATAGGTTAAAAAATTAGGTGTTTAAAAGTATTGTAAGAGAAAAAATGGATGTTAAATTAGAGCAAGAGGAGAAAAGGTATTTATGAGTTATTTATAGAGAGATTTGAAATTAGATGAAGTTGTGCCTAAGAGGAGAAAAGGTATTTATGAGTTATTTATAGAGAGATTTGAAATTAGATGAAGTTGTGCCTATGTACGTATCATGTGATGAGGAATTTATGTGGTATTTTTCAATGATGAAGTTGTGTTTAGTTACTTAGCGTGTGATGAGGAATTCATATGGTATATTTCAATATAGAGAGAACAAGCGTAAAGGGTTGGAACATCATAAATAGTGAATGAAAACATTGTGAGGAGAGTATTATACATGGTTATATGTCATTACTAATGAGTGTAAGCATGAAGAGCATTAAGAGCATAGGAGACTCAAAAAGAAGGAAGAGAAAATGGCGTTGAGTCTATTATAAGTCTTCATCGATGTATTCTTATTGCTATATACTTTATAATTTGTGTTCATTATATCAATAGTTTTACATTATTAGTTTATGTGAATGCTACATGGTATTGTTATACTTGTAGGTTTTACTTTGTTTCCATAATTCATTTTGCATTATGAGATTGCACATGTCAATGCTCTACATCAAGCAATATAAAGGAAAGAAGACCCTAAGGTGAGGATAGGATAGCTCTAATAAAGGAGATTATTGGGCATAGTTGTCAAAGGAGAAAGATGGCTCGGGTGTTAGCATTAGGTAGAAGTTGCCTAGATTTGTAAAGTGAGAGATTAGCAAAGTGTAACACCCTCCTTCCACATTTATCCAAGTTCACTGGTCTATCGGGGTAAACATGTGACGAAGAGTTACTATGATATGACTCAACCTCCTAAGTGGAATCGACACACTAAAACTCACTGACCTTCCTCAGGCGCTACGAGACCCCCAGAAACCAAACAACCCCTCCAAGTACCCAAACCCTGGGAAAGATTTATTTTTCACTCACCTGAACTCCCAGTCGCATGCACAATCATGCATTCATGCGACTGTAGGCCTCCAGTTGCATGCAAAAGCCTGCAAGCTAGTGATTGCAATCCCAATTTCCCAGTTTTGTGCCTACAACCACGAAATTTGTGTCACCTTTTCAGGGATAGACTCCTTCACTGCCCAAAACTTGATCAAGGACTTGACCTAACCAAGCCTAACCATGACATTCATTTCGTCAAACATATTGAAAACCTGCAATATTTAGGTCATGAATGCATATCTAAACATGGGGGTCTGATACTTATCTGAGAATCATCAAGAAGGTCTAATACCCTCTCATAATAGCTGCAATAACATTTGTTAGTCCATGCACTCATTAATCGTTCATACATTCATCAAAACATGTTAAGAGCCATAAGTAATATACATCATATATCCAACATATAACCAACATATAAACCAGCAAATAACCAACATATAAACCTTGGAAACTCGGCCATAATATCACCAACATAATCAGCATATATGCCCATAGATCACAATAGAAAATACCTCTTATTAAAATATGAAAATACCAACCAAGTGAGGGACTTCCACATACCACCCGACCATAGATTGGGCTGAACCAAATCTTTCTTTTAGCCAATCACCCTTGTGCCATATTCCAAGCATGAATGTGGGATCTCATGGAATAACAAAAACAAAACCAAACCTAGGCTTCCAGAGGCCAACCCACCTCGACCCTCAACCAGTGAGTCCACCTCACAGTCGGACATCACTAACCATCACTAAATCAATCTTTACCCAAGTTGTTTAGGGCTCTAGAGCATTTGTTCCAACCCAACTCTAGGACTAATAACTCAACCCACAATTGTCACAAGGCTCCAAATCATTTGTCCAACCAAGGCTCCAGGACTAGTAACTCAACCCACCAAGGGCTCCAGAGCATTTGTCCAACCAAGCCTCTAGGACTAGTAACTCAACCCAAGCTATTGTAGGGCTTCCAAAGCATTTTTCCAACTAAGATTCCAGGAACTAACAACTCAACCCACAACCATAAGGAACATGAGCACCAATCAGAAACTAAATGGGAAAACCCACAACATCATGGCTATCCAGGAAATCAAAACAAAACCATTGTAGTTGTTGATCTCACTGCCCTCTTGTGCTTTGTTGCTTTTCCTTGGCTTTCTTTTCCAAATCCAATGAAAACTAGAGTGCTCTAAGCATGCTCCAACAATACTCCAAGATTTCTCTAAGTGTGGAAGGGTATGAGAGAGAGAAAATAGAATAGAGTTCCAAGCTAAAACTAACAAAAATCCATGAATTGATCCTCAAAAGCCATTTTATCATTAAGGCCTTTAATTTCTTCATTTTCCTTTATTTTTCCTTCGATTTCCTTCTCATGTAAATTTGTGACCTTTCACCTTCATTTTCTCCTATTTTCCTTTATTTTCATAAATAAATGTCAATTAATGCCTCTTTGCCTTTTCAAATCCTTTGTCATTTCCTTAACCATAATAAATCAAATGAACACCCACTAGGATTTTTTTCCCGCCATGCAACTTGGAATATGTGTCCCATGACCTTAGTCTTATATCTTTTTTGACATGGAAATTCGACTAGGGGTTGTTACAAAATCCTCCCCATTGGGGAAACACCGTCATGGGTGTTCAATGACACCTATAAACCAACAAGCCATGGAAAACAAAACATACTGCCCATGGAGCTTTATAACATAAATCATTGCAATATTTACAATAACCACTGCTGAAACATGACAAACATATCGTTTGCTAGAGATTTATAACACAACTTATTACGGTATTTACAGTAACAACCACATATACCGTCATACACATTTACTTCAACCAACAAATAATCATATTTTCTATGGAGCTTTAATATAATATTTAGAATAATATAAACATATACACATTTGTTCAACCAGCAAATAAAAGGATACGATACCCGCATCAGCAAAAATGGAATCTAGAGGCCCACACCTCCGCCCCCAAAAGTAGTAGCAAGATTCACCTCCTTCCTAGTAAGTCTAAAATCCACGGCCAAAGTCAAATCTTCATCCAATGTCCAGGGTTACAATCCTTGTGTTACTTGTTCTCTTAGCGAACAGTTACCAGCTCATTGTTCTAGGGCACACTCCTATTGTGCTTCTAATTCCATCTGTCAATGATAATGACCAAAACAAATCCATCCCTCGGTCTTCCCTTCTCTGCCATAGTCCTGGGGCAATCTAGTCACCCCCTTCCGTGCAGTCACACACCTTCCAAGTTCTTCAGGCATCCCCTTCTCTGCTACATAGTCTCTCGAGCAATCCCTCCCTTAGCAAGGTTACCTCGCACCGAAAGGTCCAAAACCAAGGCATATCTCTATTTTAAAACCATCATACTATTCACAACATGCTCATGGCAATGAATGGACACTATTGGGTACGAGTGTCCCACAATGGTCCTACTCTTGAATGCTTTACCAACATATTGATGCCTATTCCAGTTCTTTTTACTGTTGTTGTTAATATTCTTACACCCAATTTCAACCACCCAATTGGGCATTTTCATGTTTTCCTGTACCAAGCACATAATTTCCATTAGAGTCAAAATAAATTGAAATAAATTCACATCATACCTGGATTTTAGACATCCGTGGTTTATATTTTATGAGTTAGTAACCGGAAAACCCACAGTAATACCCATATTCTGTCAACGTTTCAAATCCCAATAGGGATCCATCATCAAGAATATTTTTGAATGTTGATAGTAGAAGAGCTAAAATGCGAGTTTTAAATAGTTATGAGATGAGTTGTTATGATTTAAGGAAAAATGAAGATTGGTTGCTTAATAATATCCAAATTTTTAAGTTTTTATTAATTAGGTTTTTATTTTATTCTAATTCCTATATTTTTATTTATGATGATTAATTATAGTAGTTAATAATACTTTCTTCTAATATATAATAATTTAAAATAATTATTAATAAAATTAATAGTAATAATTTATCTAATAAATAATAAGTATTATAATTGTTTATAAATATTCATACTGATATTATTATGCTAGTTTTAATGAGTATTATAATTTCTAGTTATTTATATATTAAAAATAAAATAACAATGATATAATAACTACTTTATTTTTATTTTATACTCAGTTTATTTTGTTAAAATAAAATTTAAGTGATTTTTTTAGGATTAATTGGATTTATTCTTAATTTTTTTTATATTGCATTAATAATAATACTAATAGTGTATATAATTAATACCTAGTAATAAATATTATAAATAAATTAAAATTGTTACTAATTTATTAATAGTTATTTATAAATAATAATAAAAGTTTAATTCTTGATATGAATTAATAATATTTGACATCAAATTAATTATTTAGTAGTAATTATAAATTTCCACTACTAATTCTTATTAATAATTTAATAGATTAATAATTATTATATTAAATATTATTATTAATATCCTAAGATTAATTATTAAGAGTAACATTAGTAATAAAAGTAATAAAACTATATTTTGCTAATTTTACCTAAGAGGATAAGGAAGGGAGATAGCTATCTATTGAGAGTTAAACCTAGGATGTATTGATGGTCTTAATTTCTCTGATGAAGGGAAACCAGCTACTGCTGATCTCGATACCATTGTCCCTGTTGAGATTATGTGGATGTTTCATAATCTCAAGAGCCTCTCTAATCTTTCGCCTATGATGATGTTCTTCTCTTGCGACAATTGAGGCGTTTTCCAGACAGAGATGGTGCTTAGTTTTAGAGGAATGCTCTGCCAGGGCCAAAGTACGAGACCTATCATTCCTAATATCTGCTACATGTTCTTTCAATCTTGTTTGCAAGGAATGACCTGTTTCACCAATGTAACTTTTCCCGCATGAACAATCTATTTTATAAACTCCTTTAAGTTGATGTCTATCAATATTATCTTTGACAGACCTCATACTTTGTCTAATTGTTCCAGGTACACCTGTAACTTCGCTTATTTCTTATCACAAGAAGTCAAACTAGCTCTTTGATTAAATCATCCTGAATAAACATACCCGATTCAGTTAACTCAAAATGCAACCATCATAGATCAAAATCATGGATCGCATGCAATCATCATAAACCATAATTATAGATCACATGTAACCATCATAAATCAGATTCATAGATCACATACATAATAAAAATGAAATAAAATATTGATACTTTTCCTTTAATCGATCCTTGTTTTTGCCTTTGTTATTACCATACACACACCAAATCAGTTGCCACACCTAGCATACAACACATACACCTACACCCTGTGTACAACACAACACATACACCTACACCCAGTGTACAATACAACATGTACACCTACACCTGGCATACAACACAACACGTACACCTACACTCGATGTACAACATAACACATACACCTACACCTAGTGTACAACACCACACAATATATACACCTACACCCGGTGTACAACACAATACATATACATACACAAAGTATAATCACAATGAATACATGTCATGAAACCACGACTATATAATGCACATACACAGTATCACATGTACGATATGCGTACAATACCACATGTACACAACACAACATGTACGACATGCGCACAATACCACATGTACAGCATGTACACAGTACCACCTATACACAACACCACTTGCACAATGTGTACACAACACCACCTACACAATGTGTACACAACACCACATGCATGAAACACCGCATATACCACATGTACATAGCACCACATGCACGCAACACCACATGTACATCATGCACACCACACCATATGTACACAGCACTGCATATACAACATGCGCACAACAGCATAGTACAGAGCACCGCATATCCAACATGCACACAACACTATATGTACATAGTATCGCATATGCAACATGGACACAACACTATATGCACACAGTACCACACATACAACATGCACACAACACCATATATACATAGTATCGAATATGCAACATGCACACAACACTATAGGTACAACATGTACAACAGTTACACAACAGTAGTAATGCACATCTAGAGACCACACACTGACTCTACCAAGCAACCTTACTTCTAGTGTCTTTCCACTATCCATGCTTATCCCAGCATGTTGCAGATCACGCTGCTTTCATTTCACTGATGTATCCCTCAGCATTACCTGTCCATAACATAAACATAGACATAGTATAATCACATAATATCAATTCATATCCACATGATACTAACCTCACAGATCTATCATGGCTACTCTTCCCACTTGATTCCTCATAAACCAGGAACCTCTTCATGCCATTTACCTGCATAAGAAATCATTCCTCTGCATGCATGAACCACGATGATCATGTCATAAAATGACATAAATATATACATGTATACATATAAACATTAGCATAAAACAATCATAATCCCTTACGACCCTGTCAGACAATGGCATATAAACATTAGCATAAAACAATCATGATCCCTAACGACCCTGTCAAACAACGACATACATACATACATATATATAATCATTAGCATAAAAAAGCATGATCCCTAACAACCCTGTCAAACAACAACGTACATATATAGACATCATCATAATCCTAATCACAACATAATTACCAGATATCATAAGGACTAGGTTAAGAGAACTCCCTTATACGTGCACAACATACACAACATTGAGAACAACAATTCCCAACATAGCCAAGGTATTTGATGCCTCAAATCCATTTACTTTACCTTTCTTGTTACCTTTATCATGATTGTCCTGCCATCATCCATTTACACTATTGGACCCAACCAATCTAATTGGATGTAATATTCTGGCTTTCAACTGCCCTTACTTATACACTGAGCTTCATCTGAGTTGTACATTACCCGTTGGATTTCATTCAACTCTCCCCAAGCTCCACTAAATTTCCTCTTTCCCCAAACAAATCCCAAGACTCTCAAAACATAAAAGGCAAGACCAAGAAGCAAACAAGATAAAACCATGAAAAAAAAATCAATAGGACACCACAGGCAAAGTGGTATGGCCACACACTAGACATAAACAAATCTGGAAATCAAGCGCAAACAAATCACCAAAAGCACAAGGCTAACAACAAGCACGATGATTCAATCCCCATGGGTTCCCAATGCTTCCAAGGGAAAGATCAACTTGCTCCTTCTTCAAGATTTCATAGGAGTCTCTTTTGCCATACAGTTCCTTGCATCGTACTACCATAAACACATAATTGTTAGTGCATAAATAAATCTAACAATATATCAGTTATCTTACCTTGTTGTGTCAAGGGTGTTGCCTTGTAATTGAACTCGTACACATATCATTTCTCAAGGGGCTCCAATTCCTGGACAAATCCAGCCATAACTGGAACCAACTGTTATACCTGTCAAATACATATTCATGAACATAACATTGTTGACGATGTTGGACCCACCAACATGTAAGGGGATATCCCCGGTAAGAAGTCCCAATTAGACCTCAAACCGTTTGGTGTAGGAGTCCCAACAGTGGTTTGTATGGTAATGCATTGACCGCAATTTTGCATAGAGGCAAGTAAGATAACTTTGTTGGTAGCAAGGCTGTGACAGCTACAGTGAGTCAAGGAAGGTGCATGATAGGTTCTAACACATGGGGGTTGAGATGAGTGAGCCCCTTGGAAACCTGTGATAACACTTGGCTTGGAAGGGAACACATGAGCAAAGATACATCACAACATGGAAGGCAAGTTAGCGAGCAATCCAAAGTGATGGTTAAACTAATAGAACATTTCAGAGATTCATACATACTTATACAAAATAGTCTATACATGCATGTGTAAGAAAACCAATACATATATAATTTAGAATAAACCAGATAGCATATAATACAATACAACATATGCATGAAACGTGTTGGCTCTTGTTATATTAAGAAGTGTAAGTTCCAGTCATACAATACATCTATGTCCAACCACTAGTTCCAATAGTGGAACATTACTGCCACAACTGCCTGCTCCTCCAAAGAGATGTACTAGCTTTCCGCGGTGGAGAAGTCAAGGCTCATTACAATCCTATCCAAGCTCTCTCCAAGATAGTCTTATCGGAAGCTTGGCTGACCAAAAGCCTTTACAATGAGTTATGAGGTTCTATTTATAGCAAAGGGTGGGGTGACCCTTGACATTCCCCTTTGTGACAATTCATCTACCTTCATGACTCTTCATCTACTCTATGACTATTACATCCAACTATTGACACTTGAACTTCCACTTGACAAGACGTTATATTACAATGCACATGTGCCCATGTGAGACAAAATGGCTTGAGTGAGCCATGCAAGACATCACTAACACTCGGTCCAGTGTGGTGATACCAACTCTTTGACATGCTTGTGATGGTGAAGGTGGTGAGTTGATGCCAAGTTTGGTTGTCCGTAATGGTTTGCATGAGCTCCATGGTGACATCTTGTTGAAGCGAACTCTTGCCTCTATTGCATTTGGGTGCATTGGTATGGCTCCTCCATCCAACTCATTTGCTAGCTGCACATGGTCTTCTTAGGTGCGGACGAACTGGAACCACACTAATGTATAGTGTCTGTGCTGATCTTCCAATGTGTGCTGGTGGTCATGCGCATAAATTGTCAACTACATGTTCAACTCAAGTTGGACTTACTTCTTGTCTTCGCCTTGGTGAGTGTGCTGAATGGGTTGGATCGTATGCGTGCTCATAATGACATGCATGTTGTTGAATCCCTTGCATGTGATCAACAACATTTTTCACCATGTCTGCTCTGTGCCAGCTGCTAGGATGGATCTATAACTTGTACATGTGCACTTTCATCCGTGAGTGCATGTTGCGCCCCCTATTGTTCCTATTCCTGCTACAACACATTCGTTTGTTTGTGCAGCTAATGTTCTTCCTTGAGTTGCTGCTTCAGCACATGCAACTCCTTCTTTGTTCCATTCTTTGTCTTCACGTGATCTTCATGTCACACTGTCACCTCATAGCATGAGTCTCCAAAGTTGATTTCATCATCAGTGGATCCACTTGAGCTTGAAACTTTATTCCACCTCTGTGTTGTCAACAACCTTCCTCTTGCATTCGTTACATCTGGTATGCTGCCTTCAGCCGTCATTCATGATGTTGCTCGTTGTGATGCTGCGACCATCACATTTTGATGTCCTTGCCTATGAACATCTTGATATCTTCGTGAGTAGGCAAGCTCATAGACACTTGATTGACTGCATCCCCAAGTGTGCTTTGAACGGTGTCTTCGACTCTGCTCTCCTGGAAACCATTATACCTGTGCTTCTAATAGGCCGATGAACACTTGCGATACCTGGAGACATGGTAAAACTCATTGCAAGCAATATGTCAATCGAAAACCAAAATGAACTTGAGAACTGACTTGCAACATACTTGTGTGACTGATCATGAAGGTTACGCAATTTCGACTAGGAGGTCGGGAGAATGAGTGCCAAAACTATGCAAGGCACAGTCTGGGCTGCTGGGAGGCTGACTAACTGCTGGAACTACACAATGCATAGTCCAGTCTCGCTGCTAACTGCTGGAATTGCGCATGCACAATCTTAGCTGGCAATGGTTGCAGGCTCAGTGACTGCATTGTGCAATTCTCCAGGCCAATAGTCACTGTTCCTCAGATTTGCATAGAGCAAGCCTGGAGAATAGCTCATGGGTAGAAATGTGCATTTATGGAGAGGAAGACAGAGCCTTCCCTCCCAGGATTACGCAATGTTGTCTTGGTCAGGCAGAGTCCGAGTCGAGGCTGGCCAGACTTGCTGACGGGCAACTGAATGCGAATGCGAAAGCAAATGCATGTGAATACTGAGTGTACGCATAAGAGAATGATCGTGCATGCAAACAACGAATGACAGATTCAGAAAATGGAACAACATGCATGTGGGTGAGGTGAGTCACTGAATCAGTGACCATTCGTGAAAAACAGCTTCATGCATGCGACAATAGTGAGATGTTAATGAAAACTGAAACAATGTTAGCACAAGCTAGTATGTACCAAAATGATAGAAAGCACTCACTAAAATCAAGTAGACAATGTTCATACAAAAGCAAAACACAAAAAGCACCAGAAATGCAACACAAGACATGGAAAGCAGGCTTACCCCAAAACAACTTAGATGAATGTGTCGACAGCTCCTAGATGCGATGTGGGATGTCAGAGCTACAAGTTTGATGTGAGGAATGAGCTCTGCAGCATCTAGTTGATGAGTTTTGATAAAATTGAGGTTGTGATGCACATGCTACAAATATAGGAAAAGCGACACTTAGTGGGAGGTTTCTGAAATGATCCTTGCATGTAACCTCAAACTGCCAAAAATGATCCCTGAAACAAGGGATGCCTTTGCATGCTGCCTTGGGAGAAGCAGCCCATGCATGCAAGTTTGTTTTTTCTCAGTGCTGGAGGAAACCGATCAACTCAACTGCACATGCAAGAGGCTGCTCAACTGCTGGGAGAAAATTTGCATTTCTAGATGGGAGTTGGGCTGGTTGCTCAGAAGATTTTTTCAATTTCTAAGCAGAGCAGTTGAATGTTGCCCATATTTTCACAAATTCTATATTGAGTAGCCCAGCTGGGAAAGATTGCGGAATTTTATAGGTGAAGCTTGCTCAACAGAATTGCACAATTCTAGGGCCTAGCAGGCTACTAGTCAGGATCGTGCAATTTCTGGAGGGAAGGTTGGTTTCACTCTAGATTTGCACAAATTCTTGAAGGAGTTGCTTAGCCTGTTGCTGGACCAAGTCTGGATGAACAACCTGTGAGGGGAATGCATCAAGGTTTGATCGATAGGCTATCTTTTTGCAAGAAAATCACTAGAGCTTGTGTACTTGACGAAGTAAGACATGCTGCTGTGAAGGTTGGTAGGGAGGCTCCAAAATGAAGATAAGGCAAAATTTTGGAGGGTGATTGTAGTCACTACAACACTTGGAAACACACTGGTAGAACTCTAGCTCTCTAAATGGACCTCGTTCGTGAAAAGCAAGTCTAACACTTCTGGAAGTATTGTTCAATTTTCAGCTCCTCTTGGTTTCCACACTAGCTTGATTATAAGATGTAGCATCTGTCAATCTCTTGGTTGATTGACACACATTCCAAGCCAAGGAAACACAATTGTTTTGATTGGGGTTGAGGGTATATTGGTGTACAGGCAGTATAGTCGTTAGAGTTTTAGTTTCATCTCTGGTGTTGCTCCGTTGCTAGCAAGCTTGGACAATACCCCGATAGAGTCACATAGGAACATAAGCATCTCTCCGCTACCAGCAAGCCTGGTTAGTACCCTGCCAAAGTTACTTGCATCACCTCTCTGCGTAGGAAACCTTTCTCTTCTTTCACCTTATTCATTTTTCATCTTTTCAAACTTTTTTTTTATAATTGTGCATAACACTTATTCATTTTGGAGACAGAAGAGGGATCCCGACTTATTGAGAGAAGAAGAGGTTGTTCCTGCAGAGAAGTAGTTTATTATACCTCTGACGTGCTTGTTAAGGTTTTCTCCCTCACCTTACTCTACTTGGCTGAGCTAACAAGGATTAACCCAAAAAAAACCGACTAGAGTAGGTGATACTAGTGAGTGCACAAGCATTGTGTTTTCACCAAGGTTCACTTCGAACAATACATATTTTCCATTGATGTATCATGGACTGAAGGCAATAAGTTCTTACATAAGAGAGAAAACAACAAACAACCAAATGTTTATAGTTGTACAAGTCATCTCGTACTTTACCCAGCTTGTTTCAAGAGTCATACATGGTTTCATGCGAAACTAACCTACGAACAAAACAAGCAAACAAACAACAAAGCAAAAAAGAAGCAGAAGCAAAAGTGAAAGCAGAGCAAGTAAGCAAACAATCAAGCAAGTGAACAAACCAACAAAGTAAGCAAGCAAACAAGCATGCAAGAAAATAGACTTAAAGAAAACACTACTCCTACTCCTAAGCTAACGGTGCATGGGCCATCTCACGTGAAGTGATACTTCCAATGCAGCCATAGGCGCATTGGTTGACCCATGTTGGTAAAGGCGTGGTTCACGAACAAGACAGCTATGTGAACTAGCAAACAAGAAAGATATAATAGTGAAGACAAACACACTTTGAGTTTACAAGCGGCCACAGAACAGAGATGAGTGAAAGTGCATGACATGCACTTTGTGTAGCTTCCATGGTGTTGTGCTACACTGCATGCAGATGTTGAGTGTGTGCATTTTCTCGACTATGACATGCAAGCAAACATGAGAAAGGTAAACCACTTATGTTGTTCATGTGTTCTTGCTATGTAATATTCCTCCAACGCATGTGTGATGGGATCTTGTACTTCGAATGGAGGAAGCGAAATTTGGGTGTTTGGTTGATCTTCAATGCAAAGCAAAGAGTGATGAGGAGCCTTGAGTGTTTCAACAATTTCCAGACCAGAAGTGAAACCAACCTCAGGACAACGATGGCCTGACATAACCATCAGCTTGGGCTAAAGTGCCTTAACAGTCTGCAGGGTTTCGACTTAGTTGATAGATAGATCATTGTAGACCAATGTCTTAGATAGATTAACAACGATTGAATCAACATCGTGATCAGATGAAGAAGTAGAGAGATCACTATAGCCAAGATCAAAAAATTTAGGATGTTTGTCAGCATCCTCATGATTTGATGAATCAGGCAGAGGGGTAGATGAGAAGCAAGATGTTCACCTTAGTGTTTTTAGGAAAGATAGATGATAGAATGGATGGATTTTCCGAGGAAGATGTGTCCTCTCCACACTATAATGATAGACTGACATCCAACGCATCTTGCGAATGATCGGAAGTAGAAACATCCGAAAATGGGTTTTCACAGGGGAAATCAGCAGTGACAGAATCACAAGAGATGTCAGGATGAAGTGGATGAGGTGCAGCTAGAAGGGATTCATCCTTCACCGCAGGTTCTTCTTTAGATTCTCGCACACACTCATCATGAATGACAGGTTGGCTGCATAACACCAAGTCTATCATCAACTTGATCCTCGTTCACAACAGGTGAGGAGTCCCGAATGGACGAACACAAGATAGTACAATCCAGAGGATCAACAAAACGTGAGGATGGAGGTCGAGGGAACGAATCCACATGACAACCAACATGCTTGCAAGCCAAATCTGCACAGATATCAAGAGCAGGTGGCGTGGGAGGATGTGATAGTTCAAGAGAGGTATGTGCATGATCTCCCACATCACTCCGCGGTGGTGGAGTTATTTGATGAGGTGAAGGCGGATAGTCACTTGTGAGAGTGACTATGCCTGCTCATGATTGTGCAGTTCCATCACCGGAGTATGAGCAGGATTAGAGTGATTTCAAGAATTGCGGATTTTCAGATATGTAAAGAAGATACTCAAATATCCCATCAAGAAATTCCCAATCAATACCATCTTCTGGGAATCGGTATGCAAGATTACAAAAGTGTGTGTGAAACTGTTCAACGGAGTCATCAGGTGCTTTTCGTAATTTTAGCATTTCTTTGTTGAGTGCTTTGCTGTTAAAGTGATTGAAAGCACGGTCTATCTCTATGACTAGATGAGCAAGAGAATGAATAGATTTTTCGGGCGGCGTGGCACACTAGTGCATTGGGTGCCCTTGAAGCATGTAGACGAATAGTGCGTAGCTCATGTATTCTTCAAATATTCCATTCCTTTCGCATGAGCCGACAACACTGATCGCATGCCTAACCAAGGCTACGTGGCCTCCACCATCATATGTTTTATGAGACAAGTTATTCGAGAGCTTTTCTGAGACAATAAAGTCATTTCCATAAGACATGCACTTTGGAAGAGCAACTCAGTAGTTAGTCATGATAGATATGTAGAGATTCAAAACAGATGTGAGGACTTAGCCTGTCATCTGGCCCTCCTCTTAGTGCCAAAATGTTGACGGTGCTGAACCTGCCAACATGTAAGGGGATCTCCCCAGTAAGAAGTCCCAATTAGACCTCAGATCATTTGGTGTAGGAGTCCCAGTAGTGGGTCCTACGGTAATGCTTTGACTACGATTTCGCATAGAGGCAAGAAAGATAACTCTGTTGGTAGAAAGGGTGTGATAGCTGTAGTGAGTCAAGGAAGGTGCATAAGAGGTTCTAACACATGGGGATTGAGATGAGTGCGCCCTTTGGAAACTTGTGATAACACTCGGCTTAGAAGGGAACACATGAGCAAAGATACATCACAACATGGAAGGCAAGTTAGCGAGCAATCCAAAGTGATGGTTACACCAACAACACATTTCAGAACGATTCATACATACTTATACAGAATAGTCTATACATGCATGCGTAAGAAAACGAATACATATATCATTTAACGTAAACCAGATAGCTTAGAATGCAATACAACATATGCATGAAACATGCTAGATCTTGTTATATTAAGAAGTGTAAGTTCTAGTTGTACAATACATCCATGTCCAACCACTAGTTCCAATAGTGGAATGTTATAGCCATAACCACCTACTCCTCCAAAGAGATGTACTAGCTCTGCGCAATGAAGAAGCCAAGGCTCATTACAATATTGTCCAAGCTCTCTCCAAGATAGTCTTATCGGAAGCTTGGCTGACCAAAAGCCTTTACAATGAGTTATGAGGTTCTATTTATAGCAAAGGGTGGGGTGACCCTTGACATTCCCCTTTGTGACAGTTCATCTGCCCTCATGACCCTTCATCTACTCTATGACTGTTACATCCAACTATCGACACTTGAACTTCCACTTGACAAGACGTTACATTACAATGCACATGTGCGCATGTGAGACAACATGGCTTGAGCAAGCCATGCAAGACAACACTGACACTCGGTTCGTTGTGGTGAGACCAGCTCTTTGACATGCTTGTGATGGTGAAGGTGGTGAGCTGATGCCAAGCTTGGTCATCCGTGATGGTGTGCATGAGCTCCATGGTGACATCTTATTGAAGTGAACTCTTGCCTCTGTTGCATATGGGTGCATTGGTATGGCTCCTCCATCCAACTCGTTTGCTAGGATGCGCATGGTCTTCTTGGGTGTGGACAAACCGATAACACACTGATGCATAGTGTATGTGCTAATCTTCCAGTGTGTGATGGTGGTCATGCGCATAAACTGTCAACTACATATTCAAATCCAGTTGGACTTGCTTCTTGTCTTCACCCTAGTGAGTGTGCTAAATGGGTTGGATTGCATGCGTGTACACAATGACATGCATGTTGTAGAATCCCTTACATTCAATCAACAACATTGCTCACCATGTCTACTCCATGCCAGCTACTAGGATGGATGCGTAACTTGTACAAGCGCAGTTTCATCTGCGAGTGCATGCAATGCCCCCTGTTGTTCTTGTTCCTACTGCAACTCATTCGCTTGTCTGTGCAGCTCATGTTCTTCCTTGAGTTGTTGCTTCATCACATGAAACTCCTTCTTTGTTCCATTCTCTATCTTCACGCGATCTTCAAGTCGCGTTGTCGCCTCATAGCCCGAGTCTCCAAAGTTGCACAACCTTCCTCTTGTATTCGTTGCATCCGGTATGATGCCTTCAGCTACCATTCATGATGCTACTCAATGTGATGCTACGACCATCACATCTTGATGTCCTTGCCTATGAACAACTTGATATCTTCATGCGTAGGCAAGCTCATAGACACTTGATCGACTGCATCCCCAAGTGTGCTCTGAATGGTGTCTTCGACTCTGCTCTCTTGGAAACCATTGTACCTGTGTTGTTGATAGGCTGATGAACACCTTCGATACCTAGAGACATGGAAACACTCATGGCAAGCAATCTGTCAGTCGAAAACCAAAATGAACTTGAGAACTAACTTGCAGCATACCTGTGTGACTTATCATGAAGGTCACGCAATTTCGGTCGCGAGGTTAGGAGATCAAGTGCCAAAACTGTGTAAGGCATAGTCTAGGCTGCTGGGAGGCTGACTAACTACTAGAACTTTGCAATTCACAGTCTAGTCTGCCTAATGACTACTGGAATTGCGCAATGCGCAATCTGAGCTGGTAATGGTTGTAGGCTCAATGACTGCATTGCGCAATTCTCTGGGCCAATAGTCACTATCTCTCATATTTGCACAAAGCAATCTTGGAGAACAACTCCTGGGAAGAAATGAGCATTTATGGAGAGGAAGACAGAGCCTTCCCTCGCAGGATTGCCCAACTTTATCTTGGTGAGGTAGAGTCTGGGCCGAGGTTGCCCCGACTCGCTGACGGGCAACTAAACGTGAATGGGAAAGCGAATGCATGGCGATATTGAGCGTAAGCATAAGAGAATGATTGTGCATGCAGATGGTGAATGATAGATTCAGAAAATGGAACAACATGCATGTGGGTGAGGTGAGTCACTGAATCGACAACCGTTCGTGAAAAACAGTTTCATGCATGCGACAACAGTGAGATGTTAATGAAAACTGAAACGATGTTAGTACAAGCTAGTATGTACAAAACAACAACAAGTGCTCACTAAAATCAAGCAGACAACGTTCATATGAAGCGAAACACAAAAAGCGCCAGAAATGCAACACAATACATGAAAGTGGGCTTACCCCAAAAAAGTTGAGCTGAATGTGCCGACAACTCCTAGATACGATGTGGGATGTCAGAGCTACAAGGTTGATGTGAGGGATGAGCTCTACAACGTCTGTTGATGAGTTTTGATAAAATCAAGGTTGTGACGTGCATGACACAAACCTAGGGAAAGCGACACTTGGTGGGAGGTTTCATAAATGATCCTTGCATGTAACCTCAAACTACCAAAAATGGATCCCTGAAACAAGGGATGCCTTTGCATGTTGCCTTAGGAGAAGCAGCCCATGCATGCAAGTCTATTTTGCTCAGTCCCGAAGGAAATCGATCAACTCAGCTGCACATGCGAGAGGCTGCTCAACTGTTGGGAGAAAATGCGCATTTCTGACTGGGAGCTGGGTTGGCTTCTTAGAAGATTTGCACAATTTCTGGGGAGAGCAACTGACTACTACCCAAATTTTCACAAATTATGGGCTGAGCAGCCCAACTGGGAAGGATTGTGTAATTTTCTGGGCGAAGCTTGCTCAACAGAATTGCACAATTCTGGGGTCCAGCAGGCTTCCAGTCAGGGTTGCGCAATTTATGGAGAGAAGAATGGTTTCCCTCCAGATTTGCGCAAATTCTTGAAGGATTTGCTCAGCCTGCTGCTGGACCAAGTCCGGATGAACAGCCTGTGAGGGGAATGCATCAACATTTGATCGACAGACTGTCTTTCTGCAAGAAAATCACTGGAGCTTGTGTACTTGACGAAGCAAGACATGTTGTTGTGAAGGTTGGTAGGGAGGCTCCAAAACGAAGCTAAGGAAAAATTTTGGAGGGTGGTTGTAGCTGCTACAACAAGCACATCTCCACATAATGTCAAATAAATTCAAGGTTAAGAAGACTTATAGTATTCATGCAAAGCACTTATTCATTTGGAATTACAGTTTCCAAACATAACCAACGGAATTCTCGCCCAATTCCTTTCTTTTACCTTTTACCTTGCTACAACTAAGTCTTATTATATGTTATCACATCACCCAACTGTTAGTATATAAAAAAAATTAACAATTACCTTGTCATGCTAATACCAAGCATGTTGCCCTGTGACTGTTCACCCATGTCAAACACATGTTCCAAATATCAAGACATCATATATATTAATTTGAAACCAGACTTTATCAAGACTAATAGCCATGTCATAATCAGCAATCAATTCACATTCATTAATCATAATACTACAACTAGCACCTACTTGCACTCAATACATATCTATTCTGATCTGGATTTAAACAAGAACGCAATAAATTATAGAGATAACCATAAACACATAGATGCAGTGGAAATAATATTTCATTTCATTACTGTAAAATACTGAAATATGCTTACAAACAGAAATGGAAATAAATTAGCTAGGGCAATGGTAGCTTATCTCTGAGAAGAGATGTGGCGGCTACATGCCTCTGAACTATGTTACAATGAGGCTCGAGGGCCTATTTATTGTTGAGAAACAATGTAAAACCCTTCACATCCCAAAACCTAACCCTAGAAGATGAAATGCCAAATTGTGGGCCCCGTTTGGGTAAATTGGTACATCAATTTCCTGGGGTCATAACTTTGGCATACGATCTATGTTTGACGCGTACAATAGCTCGTTAGAAATATCTATTCGAGCACTACAACTTTGGGAAGGGAAACATCGGTCCATGGACCCATGTTGCCCCCAAATTTCCAAAAAAAAAAACGTCGTTTAAGGCCTTAAAACAGTTCCGGAAGTTCAGGACCCGAAAAATTGCTAAAAATAGTAAATTGTGCTACAAATAAAGAAACTAAAGAACTAAAAGAGACAGTCGTGGGGGTCCAAATGGGATAGGTGGGTGGCCACCAACATCCATGTGGATCATATTGTCTTAATACATATGTGTTAGTATAGTCGTCTTAAATAAGGTCAATCCTTCATGCAATCTCATAGACACATACTCATATCATGCCATCAATCAACATTCAAACAACTTGTAAACCTACCATGTTAGATAAACCAAATAGACGACATAATCAAACTCATAGCTCAATGTATCCGAGGGGAGGCTATCACATCTACACAAGTCAATGCATATTAGTACGACACAATATCACAAATATATCGACTCATATCTGAATATCATAACCATAACCATCTACACAGGCCAATCCAGATTATAACAATAATATAACATCAAGATCTTAGCTGCAATGACCATAATCATCATGCATATGACCGCAAGGCATATAACAACAAGTTACTACCATTTATGACTATCTGATGCATCTCCATATGACCACACTAATTAACTAACATCTATCATACATGTAACCACAATATCAATAGAATGACAAGAATGTACATAACCATAATGATTATAACAACCATTAACCAACATAACTGCATGCCCAACATACAAACCTATATGTCAATCTTCTCTTACCACGAGGTCCAGTGTTGCAACCCCACTATAATAATCTACATCTCCTACTCTATCTCATCTAACGCATACGCATCATAACATACCAACAACATTATGATGACAGAAACTACAACAATGATTATCACAATGGATGCATAACAATTACATAGACAACTAACATGTGTGCATGACAAACACATTTTGCCCATCCAGTCCAAGTGTTGAACTAGGGAGCTCTAATACCTTTATGTGGTATCAGACATTACCCAAAGAGAGCGCAACCTGCTTTGATACCACCCTATAACACCCTCCTCCCACATTGACCCAAGATCATCGGTTTACCGAGGTAAACATGTGATGAAGAGTTACTATGATATGACTCAACCTCCTAAGTACAATTAAGGAAGTGGAATCGACAAATTGAAACTTATTGATCTTCCTCAGGAGTTACAGGACCCCTAAGAGCTAAGCCATCCCTCCAATTACCCAAACCCTGAGACATATTTCTTTTACACTAACCTAAACTCCCAGTGGCATGCACAAGCCTACATCCATGTGAATATATGCCTCTAGTCGCATGCATAAGCCTGCAAGCCAGTGACTGCAATCCCAATTTCCCAGTTTTGTGCCTGCAACTGCGAAATATGTGCCACCTTTTCATGGCTAGACTCTAGATCACTGCCCAAAACTTGATGAAACTTTCCAAAACAATAAATGACACAAATACAAAGCCTCTAACACAAACTTAGTCAAGGACTTGACCTAACCAAGCCTAACCATGACAGTCATTTCGTCAAACATATTGAAAACATGTAATCTACAAGTCATGAATGCATATTTGAACATAAGGGCCTGATACTTATCTGAGAATCATCAATAAGGTCTAATTCCCTCTCATAATAGTTGCAATAACATTTGTTAGTCCATGCATTCTTCAACCAATCGTACATTCATCAAAACATGTCAAGAGCCCTGAGTAATATACATCATATATCCAACATATAAGTCAAAAAATAACTAACATATAAACCATGACAACTCAACCATAATATCACCACCATAATCAACACATATACCCATATATCACAATAGAAAATACCTCTTATTAAAATATGAAAATACCAACCAAGTCAGGGACTTCCACGAACCACTCGACCATAGATTGGGCTAAACCAAATATTTATTTAAGCTAATCACCCACATGCCATATTCTAAGCATGAATGTGGGATCTCATGGAATAACCAAACCAGGGCTTCCTGAGGCCAAACCACCTCAACCCTCAACTAATGATTCCATCTCATAGTCGGACATAACAAACCATCACTAGATCAGTCTCCACCCAAGTTGTCCATGGCTCCAGATCATTTGTTCCAACCTAGCTCTAGGACCAATAACTCAACCCACAATTTTCACAGGTGTTGGCTTATTGGGGCCTGACCCAGGTTTGGAAGTGATTTAGCCAAGCAAATCCCAGTACTACTGGCCCTTTCGGCAATAGTCTGCGGAGCGCGGACTGAGGTCTCACTTGAAGCAGTATGGGAGGTTGCTAGAACTAGGTTTTGGCACCCTGGGGATGTCTGATATGTGGTGATTGGTACGCGGTCCAACCTTCGCACTTAATGCGCTACGTGCACCCCACACCCTGTGCTACTATCTCCGTGCGGTTCCAGCCGCAGCGCAATCCATGTTATTTACCCAAGTCTTCTTTAATTAGGCTTTATTAACTTGTTTACTTAGATTATTTTCATTATAAGCATTCATATGAGTATTCATCAAGTGCGCACAATAACCAACTAGAATAAAAGTAATGTATAACATCAACATAAAGATACAATAACAGATGCACATAATAAACTTCTCTTTATTATCTTTCAATCCCAAGTATAGACTCGACTCTGCTCTGTGCACTCAGCTGCAAGGGTCTGCGCACCCAGCTGTGGACTCTACTAGGCCTCTGCACACTGAACTGCAGAGCCTGTTCCTACCACTATGACCCAATACACTTCATATTCCACTCTAGGCTCTCGCCATCCCTTCGCTATTCTATCTATTCTCTACTAAGCTTAGCTGACTTTACAATTTAGAGCCTCGCTCTATATATACAATCCCATGGTCCGCAGACCATGGGTAGGTTGACACAACTTTACATTAAATTACAATCTTTTAGGGCTGACAACCCTATGACTCTTCCTAGACTTCACACTCCGGCCGTACTTCGCTGAGTTCTACACCATCTTTGACCAAAACTTGGGCTTTAAGCCCCAAAACCTACTGCGGGGGATCCCATGCTGAACAAGCCCCCAACACAATCATCGTGACTTGTCCCAAGTCACTCTATTGGTGTGATGATCTTTGCGCGGAGTCCATCTAGAAGGTCTCGCGCAGCTTGGATGTCCGCGGCACATTGTTCCGTTGTCTGCTGTACTTGTTGCAGGCGTATCTCTGAACCTTCGTGAGCACGATCACCTCCCTGTCTAACCACGTGGTAGCGCAACCCCTATGCGTGGGCGCAACCCCTGTGACATAGTAATCATGCGCGCAACCTCCTTATTGCGCAGCCCCCACACACTCTCTTTTATAGTCTTGTGCTCTATTTCAACTGCTTGGAGTGTTGAGACCATGCTTCTGACGGTTAGTTAGGTGGTCATACCACCTGTGCGAGACTTCAATCCACCTTCCAGCCTGGTCCGTGGGCACTCCTCAATTATCCTTGTGACAGTCATCGCCGCGCGTTCTTCCTTATGCGGTGTGCTCTGTTGGTTACTTTGTCTAGTAAGGTGTGGTCATAGCCATGGTAGCAGAGTCACAAATACTCGATGACAAACTTCTAATGCAATAGTATGGCTGTCTGTATCTGGTCTTGTCATTCTTAGTTTATCGACGAGAAATACTTGCGCGATTTCGTTTTCCAGTTTTTTGATCTCCGCGTCTATTAACATGCTTTTCTTCCTCAGTCGTACCCAATCTTCTTCGAGTTCGCGAAGCTTAAGGTTCCTTTGCCAAATGGCTTCCTAAATCTGAATAAGTTTTCCCTCGCATAGCTGCATAATTCCTTCGTTCTGGTCCTCGCGTACTGTCCCAACTGTAGGAGTTATTGCGTGAGGATTCGTTTTTTCCAAAATTATGGTCTTGACCCTACTCCTTAGCTTCAGAATCATCTCCACACTCAGGTTTTTGCACATGGCCCTATAGGCCCATCAGACCATTGGTACGCATAGGTCCCAATCAGTTCGTCTCGCCTGGTGAACTCCGTTCAGGATTCTGCATACCTTCTTGAATGCTTCTACATGGAACGTTTGTGGTGCGCGTTGCTTCTCTTGCCACAGTGTCCTATTCCAATTTTCGATCCTGAATTTGGGGTGTGCTTGTGTGGACTGCACAACACATGTCTGTACCCATCGAGATAGGTGGGCATGCAAGTTGTTCCGTCCTCATTGACCGACTCTTGTTCGAAGTTGGGGGCTTCCAAATCATAGGCGCATCATCCTTCTACATCCATACCAGTCCTTAAAATTTCCTTGATGCGTATCCCACCATTGTGCGAGTGTTGCTCGCAGTGCCCACTACTGTTCGGGTACCACGCTTTCAAATTTGCTCAGGAATTCGTCCATCGCTGTCAATCCATCATATGTCGGCAGCTCTCTTGCCTCTATTGTCAAGCAACGCAATGATCTAACCATCATGTTGCAATTCAGCGTTGTCACTTTGTGTAATCGATTCTGCCAGTGCTCTACTTCTTCACCTAAATCTGAAGTGCAGGAGCTTTCACGCTCCCACGAGATCCTCCCATATGTAGTTAGATTCACTCAATCCTGGTCTCACGCAGTTATCTTGTAAATACAATAGATATCATCATTGCTATCATCGTTGTGCACTGGTTCAGTGTAGTCCGCTCCTTCAGCTGGGTCCAGTGGGACTACTACGTGTAGTGACTTTTTCTCAAAGATCATTTTGCACTTCTTCAGATTGATGACTCCATTCATATTGATGGCCCAGTCTATTCCTAACAATGCGGGATAGGGATTGTTTTCATCGACAATCTCTATTACTTCAAAATCTGCCTGCGCACTCGCGCCTTCAATATCAACTGTTACCCCTTGCAACCTCCTCATGGGAAAAATATTTTGTTGGTTCTCCATTCGTGATTGAATAGGGGACCATTGTAACACAGGCCTCCCCATGCATTCCCATGTTTGCTTCGGTAATACATTCGCATCCGAACCCAGATCTAGAATCACCTGACACATTTCATATTCCTCGATCTGTGCAGTCAACCTCATTTTCCTTCCAGTGTGCAATGCATGCTTCCCTAATTTCCAGACTACACGTGGTTCTCCTGACCCCGTGCACCTAGTGATCAACATTTGTAGTCCCTTAACTGCCTTGTTGTCACGCAACAATTTCATGTGTGTCTGCAGAAAGGTAGTGAACATTGGAGGATCCATTCCCAACTCTGGTTGATCCTTACTACCTGAAGTGGAGGCCTCCACAAAGCTCTTCTTAGATTCCATGAATGTCTCCTTTGCATGTTCTAAGTCAAACTTGGGTTCGTTCGCAAGAGCCTTGCGAACCCATGTACTTTCCTCTGGTTGTTTCCCCATATCTTCTCCCGTGGCTGTACTAATTCTGAGCATCATGTTTACATTTGGGTCTTCTTCACGCGACTCAGACCTCATCATTTGTATATTCTAAGTCGGGGGAGTTTGGAATACCCATTTTTCATGCATCTTCGTGATCAATGTAGGACAGTCTATCATTTCATGATCAAACTGAGCACAATACAAACAAGATATCCTCTCTAGGTCGGTACAATTGCGGGCATAATGCCCTGGTCCTCCGTAATTGTAACAAATTAGCTGTCTACGGCCCCTTCCTGGTCCCATTCCACCTCATCCTCGAACTCGCCCCTGAAATCCAACATGTGCCATCCCTCCATCGGGTCGAGGGCTCGTGTTTTGGTTTACATCCTATAGGCGGGGGTCCGATCCATCATTAGCTTGTAACTACGACAAGTGCGCTCATCGTGGCCTACCGACTTGCAGAAATTATAAAACAATTGTTGGGGTGTCTATGTATACCTCTACAACAAATGATAACTATTCGTCGTGTGTTTCCCTCCTATCTGACAGATCGCACACCATAACGCGGGTGCTGCACTCGGCCCTGCCTTTGCCTCTGGTCTCAATGGCATTGGCCCTCCTCCTAGCAAGTAGTTGGCTAACACTGGACAATGATCCTTGTCATGGCCTTGGCCTTTGCATTTTATGCACCATACTTCCTCGCGTGCTTCTGGCGCAGTGCCCTATCCTGCTTCAAGCTTTGCATTACCAAACACAGATTCTGTAGTTGCACGTGGATTTGTTGAACTCCCAACCCAGGGTCTTGTATTTGGGTCTCATGTAATCTCATCGCCATTTCCAATGCTTCGGCTTGGGTAGAAAGTTTCTGTTTTGACAGTGCTGTCCTCAAGTGTGGTGAGAGAGATGCTACAAACCATGCCCGATGTTGTGCATCTGTCAACGTCATATTGGCTTTGCGGATCATACTTTTCAGCCGTTGATCCAGATCCCAGGGAGTCTCACCTAGGAGCATTGTAATCTCTTTAAACTCGATGATTGATTGTGTTTCTGACTTTGGTCTGCTAAATTCCTTATTCAACGTGTTCTGGATCTCTATTATCCCTGCGTTTGGGCGGTCGTTAGAATGTTTGATATACCATGTTAATGCGCGATCCTACAGCGCACTCACCAATGCGACCTTCTTAATATTGTCATCTATGACACCTTATGCTTCCCATACTGCTCTTACCACGAATCAGAATTGGTCCAGATTCTCATTCCCTACTCCTTTGAATACTGGTAGTTTGATCGCGCTCGCCATACTGAACTGTGGAGGCGGTGGAGGTGGAGTAGGTGGAGATGGAGGTGAGGGAGGTGAAGCAGGTGGCGGTGTGGGTGGAGGTGGTAACCACAGAATCCCCTGCCTTATCAAACTGACCGCACTCAAGCTCCTCCTCGTTCTCCCGCTAGGGTGAAATTAAGGGACTATTTTCTACTTCTTCACTACTTCCGTTTCTGTAGATCTTTCCGCTCCGCGTAGTCCCAAACATTAATTTATTTGCATAACTCAGTTTTCACATAACAACATCTTAATCCAGGTGTTCAAAGATTTAATATACTTACCTCACGGTCCCTTGAGAAAATGTCGCTTTGCCTCACTGTAACTGATGTTCGTGTCCACCACGAACTCAGTGATAAATCCTCCTATGATTCGGTCGAGCCAGTGGTCCAAAACTCACGCTATCTTGTCCTCTAAGGATTTTACTCTGCGCACTAGTTCCAGAGTCCATACTAGTGGTTTGTCAAGCCTAGACCTTCCTTGGTTGTCTGCTAACTTTTTGATCCACTCATACAGCTCTGACGGAAAAGATGCAAAGAAAATATTGTGGATTTCAGTGTACAAGTAGCGATCCAACCATTGTTCCTTAGATATTAGCAGATTTCTGTTTTCTTGTGCCGGGATCTCGTGAACCTTTTTATCCAACCACTCTTCAATTTCTTTCTTTGTAGGGTTCTAGTGGCAAGACATTGAACATCCCTTATGCAAATCCTGGTCCCGACAACATAACCATTCGATGGCTTATTGGGGCTTGACCTAGGTTCATAAGTGATTTAACCAAGCAAATCCGGGTACTATTGGCCCTTTCAACAACAGTCCGCGGAGCGTGGATTGAGGTCTCACCCAAAGCAGTATGGAAGGGTGCTAGAACCAAGTTTTTGCACCCTAGGGATGTTTGATATGTGGTGATTGGTACATGGTCCAACCTTCACACTTACTGCACTACAGGCACCTGCGGGCACCCCGCGCCCTATTTTACTGTCTTCGTGTGGTTCCAACTGTAGCGCAACCCATGTTATTTACCCAAGTCTTCCTTAATTAGGCTCTGTTAACTTGTTTACTTAGATTATTTTCATATATAAGCATTCATACAAGTATTCCTAAAGTGCGCACAATAACTAACCAGAATAAAAGTAATGTATAACATCAACATAAAGATTCAAGAACAGATGCACATAATAAACTTTTGACTCTACTAGGCCTCTACACACTCAGCTGCAAAGCCTCTTCCTACCACTATAACTTAGTACACTTCAGATTCCTCTCTAGGCTCTAACCATGCCTTCACTATTCTATCTATTCTCTACTAATCTTAGGTAACTTTACAATTTAGAGGCTTGCTCTATATATACAATCCCATGGTCCGTGGACCATGGGTAGGCTGACACAACTTTACATTAAATTAAAATCTTTTAGGGTGGGCAATCCTATAACTCATCCTAGACTTCGCGCTACACGACCGTACTTCGTGGAGTTCTACACCATCGTTGACCAAAACCTGGGCTTTAAGCCCAAAAACCTGCTGCGGGGGATCCCATACCCAACAACAGGGCTCCATAACATTTGTCCAACTAAGGCTCTAGGACTAGTATCTCAACCCACCATGGGCTCCAGAGCATTTGTCCAACCAAGGCTCAAGAACTAGTAACTCAATCCACCAAGGGCTCTAGAGCGTTTGTCCAACCAAGGCTCCAGGACTAGTAACTCAATCCAAGTTGTTTTAGGGCTTCCAGAGCGTTTATCCAACCAAGGCTCCAAGAACTAATAACTCAACCCATAGCCATAAGGAACATGAACACCAATTAAAAAAAAATGAGAAAACCCACAGCATAATGGTTATCCAAGAAATGGCAAGACTAGGCAAAATCCTTGTCAATTTAGATAATCCTCCATGCTTGTAACACCCCCTCCTCCTAGGTTCACCCAAGTAGCCAGGAAAACATGTGTCGAGATAGGTTACTACAAGGGATTCAATCTCCTTGGCAACCTTAAGGAAATGGAACCAACGGAACATCACACGTAGTCATCCACATCATCAACGAAACCTCATGAGACAAGTCAGCCACTCAAACAGCCTGTCCCTGGGTCCCACTATTGTTCTGGATCTCTTAGGCCATATTTTCTCTCATTCTATCGGCAAGGGAGTTACCAAAAACCTAAATTCGCTCTCATAGGCCTCTGTGCTAGTGACTATGGACTTTTTTCAACAGACCTGTGGTGGTGACCTTGAGATTTGAGCCACTTTTCTAGCCCATAATCCTGGCCTCTGCCTAGAGCTTTCTACAACCTTTAGAATAATTCAAAGACATGATAATAATGTCGATAAATTGAAAATCAACCTCAAAACTAGGCTTGAGCATCCGCAAATGTGATTGAAATTCTACCAAACACTTGGCATCAATGCAACCTATAGGTCTAGGAGACAAGACAGAGCATAAATGACTAAAATAACTTATGGAACATAACCATGAGGATCACCTCATTCTCCATTGGACTATTATATCATCAATTAGGTCTTGCATCCATCCATTTAACAATCACAAGTAAATACATGAAATAACCATGACATGAACCATTCACATAACCATGCTTATAACCAACAATAAACCATATAAATATTAGAGATATGACATCCATTAAATTCACATATAAACAAGTACAAAAGTAAGAGAAATTAGATTTTACTAATCATAGGCAAATCTAACCAGGTTCGGGACTTCCACCTACCACCCAACCATAGACATGGCTGAACCAAATCTCTCTTTCAACCAGTCACCCCCATGCCATATTCCAAGCATGAATGTGGGATCTCATAGAACAACCAATCCAAGAACAACCAAGGGAATCCAGAGGTTAAACCACCTCAACCCTCACCAAACCATGGTCATACCAAAACTGGTGCTCCGATCACAACCGAATCGAACTTGGAATTCCATTCAGAATCCATCACTATCCTTGAGGAATTTTCTGTCTCCTTGTCTCTCAGGATTTACCGTAATCCAATCTTGGATCACTAGGCCCTAAACTGAGACCAGTCTCTTGGGATTTACCGTAATCCAAACTCAGATCACTAGACCCTAAACTGAGACTTCTACTGCAGGATTTACTGTGTGTCCCACCAAAACTGTTCAAGGGATTCCTAAGCCTTGGGGAATGAACCTTGGGACCACCTCTGCCCTAGATTCTAAAATCCATCTGGAAAACCACACCTCAAAATCGAAATAAACATTCCCACACCATGTCATCCGGAAAAGGCAAGGCTACATTGAAAACCAATGTCATAACCCAACAAAATCACGCTACTGACAACAAGAGAACCATACACCAACATGCAAATCCATGCATGTCCAAACTAGCTATGAAATCACGCATGCAAAAGGTTACCTTTAAGTATTCCTGCTGAATCTGCTTGATCCCGCTCTTCTTCCTTGATCCTTGCTTTTCTTACTTTCCCTTTGCTTGCTTTTCCTTCCTTGATCCAAAGCTAGAGTGCTCCAAGAAAACTCTAAGTGACCAGGAGTGAGAGAGAGACAGACATAAAATAATGAGAGAGCTCCAAACTTGAACTAGAAAAAGGTTAGCAAAAGCTTACCCACTGATCCTCATTAGCCTTTTTATTAATGAGGCCTCCAATTTCTTCATTTTCCATTATTTTCATTCAATTTCATCCTCACATGCAACCTGTGACCTTTCACCTTACTTTTCTCCTAATTTCCTTTTTTTCATGAATAAATGTGCCAAAAATGCCCTTTAATGCCTTTGCCTTATCCTTTTCCAATTTTCCTTAGCCAAAACACACATCCAGTGATGCCCACTAGGATATCTTTGCCCAACATTCAGCTTGGAATAAGTGTACCTTAACTGTGGTCTTATTTTGCCTTTATTAACTTTTATTACATGAAATTTTCACTAGGGATATTACAATGCCAATGACAGATCATAACCAAACAACCACATGCATATACCATGCATGCCAAAACTAGCAAGGAAATCATACATGCAACTCGATACCTGCAAAGCAAACCCATTGTAGTTGTTGATCCCACTGCCCTCTTGCACTTTCCTATTTTTCCTTTGCCTTCTTTTCCAAATCCAATGAAAACTAGAGAGCTCCAACAATGCTCCAAGATTTCTCTAAGTGTGCAAGAGTACGAGAGAGAGAGAATAGAATAGAACTCCAAGCTAAAATTGACAAAAACCATGAATTGATCCTCATAAGCCTTTTTATCATTGAGGCCTCTAATATCTTCATTTTCCTTCAATTTCCCTCTTATGCAATCTATGACTTTTCAACTTCCTTTTCTCCTGTTTTCCTTTATTTTCATAAATAAATTCCAATTAATGCCTCCTTTCCTTTTCAAAGCCTTTGCCATTTCCTTAGCCATAATAAACCAAATGAACACCCACTAGGATTTTTTTCCCACCATTCAGCTTGGAATATGTGTGCCATGACCTTGGTCTTATATATTTTTTTACATGGAAATTCAATGAGGGGATGTTAAACAAAGTCTATTACAAAATAAAATATTAGAACATGGCAAATAAAGGAAGCACCTGTGAGAGAAGAGGTCAAGGAAGACTACCTATAAATTAGAATGAAAATATTGCAACAATCTTGAGTATTATGATATCAATGATGAACATTATGTATGCAGCACAACTTAAAGGAATTGTTGAAAAATATGACATAGATGAAGGGGAATGTGATATCCCTAAGGAAAAACAAGAGGAAGACAAGACTGATGTAAACCGAAATCAATTTGGCAGGAAGCAAAAGTCAAATACTCCTATATATTTTGGGAGTTTGAATCCAGGTGAGTTGATGGCCTATAATGAGATATGCAAGGAATGTAGCAATATTTGACAACAATTAGGTTGATGACTCTAAAGATGTGAAATTTACATGCATAAGATTGAGAGGACACACATTGATATCATAAGAAGATCTACAACTAGACAAGAAAACAATAAGAAAGGATAAGGTCAATAGAAGGGAAAAGATAGTTGTTAAATTGGTAGGCAACTACATGACCTTGAATTGTGTAAAGTTGGAAGGATTGGATTGAAAGAAGAAATATGTGGAAGAGTATGTCTTTGAATTTTATAGAGAAGCCATTAGAGTTGTCTTTGTAAAAAAGAATAGAGAGAATGTTACTATATTTGTGAAGGGCCTTTGTTTATCCATTAAAAAATAACTTGGTAAGATGGAGATGCATTCCATTAGCGAGGCTTGCAATGTAGCTCTAGAGATGGAAATGAAGTTGTTAAGAAGACTGCATAATGTGAAAGAGAGAGAAATTGCACGCAAAGAATTACAATGTGAAAGACAAGATGATGGCAATAGCAAGCTAGAAATAAATTCAACAAAAGGAGGTTCCCAAATTGATGTGTAGGAAGCCAAGTAGTAGCAAGGGGGAGTTATGAATGACTACATGAAGGAGGGATAAATGATTGAGTGCATACTTTAGGAACTAGAGAAAACTAGGAGAATATTATAATGGAATGTGTGTTACGAAAGTTATGGCCAAGAGGAATTGGAGAGAGTGTATCATTGAAGGAGGTGATAATGGGAAGTCTATGGTTCCTATCATGATTTCATGTTAATTTATATGAAAGTACAATAGTAATATAGGCTATAAATTATTTTTAATATGGCCATGAAAGCCATGGGAGTAGTCCCTAAGAAAGAGTTAAACATGTCCAAAAAAGGAATGAGGTGATGGAAAAAACATAGTATGAAATTTTAGCATATAGTTGTGTTGATGTGCATTTTATGAACAATGCGAAGTTTATAGTAGCAAAAGAATTATAGGAAATAAGATTTCAAGGAAAGATTGAATTACTATGTGTTGATTTGTGTGTTACAAGGATGGCAAAAAATGAAGTGGCCGTTGGAATTAAGGAAAAAAATGAGGGGTTTGTGGCTATAAGGCGAACAATTATATGTGAGAAGGAATCGTGAGCTTTGTCCATGGTTGGTAGTAGAGTGTAGCAAGGAAGCTAAGGACGGGTGACATTATAGGATTTGTGGAGTGGAATATGGGGATGACACATTCCCATACATAAATTTGTATATCAATGAGAAGCTAAAAGGATCGCATATGGGAAGTATGGAACCATCAATATTCCAAAATTTGGATTAAAAGAAAATAAGAGGAAGAAGAAGAAGATCATGACTATCAATTTATTAAATTACTTGTGAGTATAATTCTTACATCTTTTCATACCATGGAAGTCTAATGTAGAAGCTATCAACGTCAAATTGAATGGTATCAAATCTCATGGGGCTGTGTTGCATATGCAAAGGCAAATGGAAGTTTGTAGAATCAACTCTGATTATTATACAAACATGAGTTTGGGACCCCTTCTTCAAGATATAAAAGGATAGTTGATGGAGGAGGAGACGTGACTCTAAGTGGATCATAGAGAGATATGAAATCGTAAGAAGTTGTACATGCATGTCAACATGTGATAAGGGATTGAAATAGTTGAACTTAGTGCATAGAAAATGAGGGTAAATGACAAGATTTCCATATATAATTAATGAGAAGACTATGAGGAGAGTATTATCAAATGTTTGGTGATGTCACTAATGATTGTGGGCGAGAAGAAAATAAGAGAGTGAGAAAGAATAAAAAGGAAAGGTTGTAAAGCCTATTGTAAGCATCCATGGATATAGTATTGTTTTTATCATATATTTTATTCATGTACAACATCTTTAAATATCAAAAATATTTTCAAAATCTCTATTAGCATAAAAAAATATGCAAGGTTTATATTTCTTTATTTTCTCTAGATTAAAATCAAATTTATGTTATAATAATATAAGAATTTAATCCATCCAAATATTAAACCCCATTATTAGCATAAAATACCAAAACATTTACAAATAATAATACACTACTAACTTAATACTATAGCTTGATTAAAATACTAGTGCTTTTGGAAAGACCTTAAAATTAGTTTATTTTCATCCTTTTTTTCCAAAGAAAATCTTTGGGCATTGGGTACTTCTAGAGGAAGAAATTCAACCTCCCTCTCAGCCTAAAGGCAATAGATAGGTTGTTGGTATTAGGCCAACCCTCAAAACTCATTTAAGAGCGCAACAATTACTCTATTTGTGAGTGTAAACATGTCAACTTACAAGACTTAAACATGAGTGGGGAGGATAACAACTCTTTTGCCTAATCACCCAAGCTAAACTTATTTGGCATTCTTTTCATCCCTATGACATAGGCATGTGAAGTTAAAATTAATATATATATACATATACATATATACTTTTTTCTAGATTTTATTTTATTTATTTATTTCAATTTTTAAAATTATCTTTATAGTTATAATTATTTAAATTTTTTTTTATATTTGATTAAAAATAACATATTTTTCCAATGGGGAGCAGTTTAATTAATGATCGCCATGCTATGAAGTATTATTATGCAAACCATGAGACTCAAGATTTAAATCCCTAGTGGGTCAAATTAACAAATAAAATATATTTTTGAACTATGAATTAGTGAATTATTAGTAACAAATATTAACCTTAACAATATGGTCAGAAATTTGCCACAAGGTGTAGAATAGATGGTGACAAAGTGTTTTGTTAAGGCACTCCATGGTGAAAAGTTTATCGGTGTGAAACTCCAACGTAGGCAAAAATTCAACCATGCTAAGGGCTAATGTGACCCAAGTTGGGTGCAATCCCCAGGTGACTTTGACAACTTATATGCCCTTGTGTTGTGGTTACTCAAGCCACAGGTTAGGCATGCGAGTCATCTTAGGACTCACATTACCTAACAAACAAACAAAAAAACAATATGATTAGAAATTTATATTAAGAATGTTTTGTTGGATTGTGAAAATATAAAGTTTTAAGTATTTGGAGTAAGTGCATCATTTAGCCTTTCAAATTGTAGTTATAAATATGAGTATTAAATGCATATAAATAACAAACACAAAATTAGTCTCAGTCTAATGGAGGGTTTTGATAGCTTCAAATGTGGAACTTTGTCTTTTCCCTTACGGTTATCTCATCGGCGTGATTATGGGGGGCAAATATGCCTTCGTGTCTCACTAGGTCATTTCCCCATCAATCTATGGCATACTTTATCGCTCCTTTCCTACTCTCCTTTTAGGCCTTCCTCACCATTAAACATATCTCTTTATCGTATTTTTCCAAATGGTGGTTGGAGAGATGGAACAAGTGGATTTTGAAATCAATCCATCCATCAACCCTAATTTTCATGGCCAACATGAATTCTCACCTCCCTCGACCCTCCCATTGGTGTTTGTCGATGTTACATCTCCAATATTTTACAAATATTCTTTAGAAGGGATATGTGTTTCCCCACATGCTCCTTCTCTTAATTTATTTTCTTTTGGCTCTTCTCCCTCATCCTTTTTTTCTCCCCCATCATCTCTCCTTCCTCCTTTCCCGGAATATGTTTCACCTCTTATTGTATAAGTTCCCTTGTGTGAGTCCAAGCCTCCCTCCACCCCAATTAGCTATACGATGCCACAATCATTGGGATGTTGCATACAAAAGAAAAAAGAGGTTGTATACTTAAGTTTTTATAAGGATATTATGATTGAAGCCATTATGGACTATGTTGATAAAAACCTAGTTGGTATATTTGGAGTTAAAGTCTACACATCTTCCTCGTTGTGAATGTGGGTTACATTGTCCTTATCAAGATCTGGTCAAGCTTTCATTTGTTGGTGAAAGGATGGATTGCATTTGTTTTTAGGTCGGAAGATGACTACATGAGGATCCAAAAACAGAAGTGGAATTGGGGTAAAGATAATTTGTTATTAAAGTTTTGGTCTATGGATTTTGACCCCATAAGGGAGCCTATTGACACTCTTAGCGTTTGGTCCATTCTTCTTAGGCTTCCTCTTCATTACTGGAGTATAGACTGTTTTAAAGCCATTGGGCCATTGGGGATAAGCTTGTTACCTATGTTGGGGTCGAGGATAGGTGGACAGAGAAGGAGGATTAGCGGATGGTCTAGATTTGAGTGGATGTCTATCTCAAGGGCAGTTTAGTGTACAACTTGTTCATTGTAAAGGATAGGCCTTCCCGGAATAAAAATGTGGACTACTGGAAGCTCTCTTTTCATTGCCATAGATGTCATGAGGTTGGTCACATTCATAATTTTTTCTCTCAATAGGGCCCTACCATGCCTCCTTAGTTTACTTCTCAACAATGTATGGCTCAAGTATTTCGGACGCTCCTGGTTTGGGGTCGATGGACTCACTTATTGAGTGGGATCTATAAGGTTATCCTAGAGAAATGCATGAAGATGGTGGTCCTCTCTTTGGTAAATTCTCTACCCCTTCTTTCTCTATTCTCGACTTCCCTCCACAAACCTCCCCCTTGGACCTATTCTGACATGTCCTCCTCTCCTCCATCTCTCCCTTATGTCCCTTATATCCCCCTCCACCTGATCCCTATCTTCCCTCCAATGTGGGGTCCATGCTTTCCTTTTCCCCATTTGCCCCCCTTGAAGAGAAAAGGGCGCATGCCTTATGCCCTAGGATGAACCTCAAAGAGACTCCTACCTTTAACGGTGTTCGAGAAAAGGACCCGTCATTACAAAATATGATTGGTAGGAAGTCCAATTTACACATAGCTCAAGAGAAATCTAATTTTGAGATAAAAAAAAAAAAGGAAAACAAGCTTCCACTTATGAGGCCCTTAAAGCAAATGATGCCATGATGAAAGGTGCCCTGTGATCCTACTATCCACCAATACAAGGGGCTTGTGGGGAACCCATAAGAAGCTTGCCCTAAAAAGATTCTTGCTATCTATAAAACCAAATATTGTTGTGAGATAAGAAACAATGTGCTCGGGCATTAAGGCCTATTAGATACTTAGAAGGTTTTCTCAAGAACTAGACCTTTTTTCATTTACATTTGATGGGCTTTTCTATAGGTTTGATCAGTAGATGGAATCCAGTATGCAAGGCCATATCCTCTTCTTCGTTTCTCTCTATCATTTTGGTCAAATTATTGTCTAATGAATATGCTTTTCATGTTTCTATATTAGACGTTTATTGGCCCTATGATGATCTAGAGCCATTTTGTGAAAATTTGGTCTTAGTAGGAGATTTGGTGGAATAAAATACTATCATTGGGGGCGACCTCAAATTCACCATCTCACTTAGAGAAGTATGGGGTACTATTCCCTTCTTATATCACCAACATCACTTCTTCTCATAATTTTTGTGAAAAAGTCATCTTTTGGATATTGAACTAGTAAATCTCTATCCCACATGGAGAAACAATCACACTAGGGGAAGCAAAGTCTCCAAGCGTTTGGATAGGTTATTAGTCTCAAATAATTTAATGGGTTCATGCCTATTTTAAATATTTTGTGATCACATGTGGTATCTTTGATCATCGACCAATCCTTCTGCATTTCACACTCATGGAGGGAGCCCGATTGATTCCCTTTGTTTTAATTACTCCTGGATAGGGGAGGAGGATTATTGGTTTGTGGTTGCTAGACTTTGGAAACATATACATTCATGGGGTTCGTCTTCACATATGGAACAACTAACAGAAAATTTTGCTAATGTTAAGTAGGCCTATAGAGTGTGGGCAAAGGAGTATTACGCTAAGAAGCAGGCCCAACTAGTTATGGCAGAACATTGGATAGTTGAAGCCTATGCCCTCCTGGATATCATCCCTCTTTCTTTTGATTCTTTGGACACATTGAAATCATTAAGGAGAAAAGAAACATTATTTTGTTAGGGGAGAAAGAATGGTGGTGGCTCAAAAGTAGGGAAATATTTCTCTCCTTGGGTGACAATAACACAATTTTTTTTCATCAATTTGCAAATGCAAGAAAGAAGGTAAACATTTTCTAGAGCATAACAGGTTTTAGAGGTTATTTGCTTCCTTCCTTTGAGGATAAGGTTACGAAAGGAGTTTTTTTATTTTCGCTCTCTCTTCATGACCCCTCAAGGAAGTCCTATACAAGAAATCCTCTAAGTAGTGTCTAAATTCCCTAATGCATTATTGGAAGAGATGAATGTTGTAGTCTTGGAGCAAGTGCCAAATAAAGAAGTTTTGGTAGTACTTAATTCTATGAAAAAGTAAAAATTCCTAGGCCCTGATAGTTTTCCAATGGATTTTTACTTGGGTTTCTATGATTTGATCAAGAAGGACCTTTTAAAGGCCTTCAAGGAGTCCCAATGTTATGATAAAGTTTTGGGCTCCTTCAACTCTTCATTTTTATCTCTATTCCAAAATCATATGAGGGGACTTCAAACGATTATAAGTCGATGACATGTTGTAATTTGATTTACAAGTTGATTTTGAAAATCAATGAAAGGAGTATAAATCCAGTCCTTAGCTCATTTATTTCAAAGAAACAATTTGGCTTCCTACAAAACAAAAACATACATATGGTGTTGCAGTTGAACAAACATTTTTTCATTTGGTCAAAACGACATATCTAAAAGTCGTTGTTTGAAAGATGGACCTTTCAAAGGCCTACGATAGAGTTGATTGGATATTCATGCGATTGGTCGTCATCCATATGAGTTTTTCATCCCAGGTTGTAAACTAGATCGTGGGTTGCCTTAAGTTGGCCTCTTTCATTGTATTGACAAACAAGGCTCCATCTGATTTTTTCAAAGTCTCTTGGAGGTTATGTTGAGAATGTCCCCTATCTCCCCTTATGCTTTGATTGTGGTCAAGGCTTTTAGCAAGTTGGTTGAAGTATATCGATCCAGGAGTAGTCTCCATGATGTTAAAATGTAGGAAGAGGTAACAGTCTCCCATATTCCATTTGTTGATGACATGCTATATTATATTATGGGGACATCAATAAATTCTCTCTCACAAATGCTCTCTTGATCTCTTTTTCTAGGTGACCAAAATGGATATTAATTCACAAGAATCTTACATAATCTTCAACGGATTTTTTGTAGAAAATATCACTCGACTAAGGGACTCCTTTCTCTTCCATGTCAAGGATCTAGATGTAGGTTCAATATACCTCGGATTTCATATCAAACCAAAAAGGTACTGCATAGTGAATTGGATGTGGTTGGTAAAGAAGGTAGAGAAGTGCCTTTCAGTATGGGAAAATTATTTTCTCTTGGGCGGGAAAGGGGGCTAGGAGGGTGCTTTTGCGTTGATTAAGTCTATCCTAGAGAGCATCTTGATTTACCGAAACTCCATTGTTGTTGTGCCTAGAGGTATTCTTTTGATGATAAGGTGATGGGCCTCTAAATTAGACATAAATTAAGGTCCATGCCTCTAATTTAAAACATAAATTCAGGCATATGACCATCCTTAAACACATTAAACCTCTCTTTTTGCATTAAATAATTTATTTTTAACTTTAATATATTCATTAGGAAGGTTTATGATAATTGAATATTTGTGCCTAATATTATTTATTTTTTGTGGAATATTATAAGAAATTTGGGTAGATTATGAAGATTTGGAGGAGGAAATAATTTAGGGACTGGATGATCAATAATAAATAATAAGTCAACAAGATATTATGGAATTATGGCACAAATTGTGGAGCTCCAATGATTGAGAAAATCTAGGAATGTGTTCCACTAAGCAAGGGAGCAGATCCACTAATCAAGGGATTTTGGTGGGGAAAGCATCCTCCATTCATGGGGAATGATTCTTAATCATTTTGTATAAGTACCAAGTCAAATTTTCCTCTAGGGAATGATTGAGAAAATCTAGGAATGTGTTCCATGCCATTTAATGCAAATTCCTAATATTGGGGGCTAGATCCACTAATCAAGGGATTTTGGTGGGGAAGCTTTCTCCATTCATGGGGAATGATTCCTAATCATTTTGTATAAGTACTAAGTTGAATTTTCCTCTAGAGGAAGAGATTTTCATTAGTGTTATTGTGGAGAGAACTTGTATTCTTGCAGCTCCATTGTATTTTCTTGCAGGGATGTAATTCTATTGATGAAAATAATGAAGATTGGTGTCATATTCAGCTTCTAAATATCATTCTCCTCCATAGGTCTCTGAATTTCCTTGGGCTTGGCCATCCCAGGAACCTAAGAGCCCTTTTGTGTCATTTTCTTTCCTTCTTTTCACTGCTTATTCACATGCATCTCTAGTTTTTATTTCTTTCTATTTCTTCATTTAGTATTAATGATTTCTTGTTGTAGGATTGAGTTAAATGGTTGATGTAAGTTCTTTTTCAGGATCACAAACATTATTTCATCCTTGGAAAATCTTTGGAAGTTCATAGAAATCATTGAGTTTCTTGGGTTAGTCTTCTTATTCCCAAATCTAGATTGCTGGACCTCCTTTTTAGCAAAGAACAATAAATTTATGCTATTTTTTAGAGCATGCTAACGAGCTTCAATCGAATTGATTCCACTTGCATTAGATCAAAAAAACATTCTAGTTCATAACAAAAATTACCCATTGCATCTTCACTTGATTTGGTTAGGCATTTTTTAGATTTGCTAGCTCACTAGTTCTCAAATTTCTAGATTTTCGACTAGTAATGTTTTTTATTTTTTTTGCATGGGTTAACATAGGTCTTTTTGAGTGATTCCACTTGGAGTGGGGACCTAAGACATCCTAGTTAATAAAAAAATTTGTCCCATCTAATTTATATTTGATTTGTTTGGTCATTCGATGAATTATAATGAATCTGTACATCCTGTAGGACACTTCTCCAAGATTTTTGAGCAAATCCATCCATCTCCCAACTTTGGTTTTGAGTGATCTTAGGCATTTTCTCACTCCATTCCACCCATCTACCACCTTCCCTAAGCCTTCCATCACCTCCAACACGTTCCATTTTTCTTTCGGCTGTATCCTGTAGGTTTTCAAGGGATCCTGTAGGTTTTTAGTACATCCTGTAGGTTTTCCTGAAATGGCCTGTTTTGAGGCCGAATTGAGAGAAAACCTCTAGGAAGTCACCAAAAACATCCAAAGGGTTTCCCACACCATCCAACCATATCCTAACCCTTCCAGCCATCCTCCAACATCCTTAATTCACTTGCCACATCACCAAAAGAAATTAGTTTGCATACTTGATTTTGCATGAAAAGACAAAAAGACAAAAACAAATTTATTTCAGTCCCTTTACTTGCACAATAGTGATTTTTGATGCTTCTTACTTCCATGCTTATATAGTAGAATTTGGTTCATGATAATTTATCATTATTGCAAAGCATAGTTTCTTGGCAGTTAATTAGGAAATGGTGTGATTTAGCATTGAATTTCCATCTCTTTCCTTGTACTTACTTTCTTGCAATAGGTTAAGGTTCCATTTTGAACATTTCATTGTTTGCAATTAGTTTAGGATTTTACTTCAGTACACGCTCTCATTACATCATGATATAACGAAGGAAGGACACATTGTATAATGCACATATAGTTCTGACACCTCTTAAGTTTGTATGAACCCCGAGGTTATAATTAAAGTCGACAGCCTTGGGAGTTGTACATTCTTGTTGCATACTGAGACTCATCACTTTTTGGCGTTGTTGCCGAGGAGGTATCAAAGTATGAATTTTTTTCTTCCCTAGTCAAAGTATGAATTTTTTTCTTCCCTAGTTGATTTATGTTTTTTCACTTTTTGCAAAAACAAAATACTTTCATTAGGCGTATTTAATTTCTGTAGAAAATTGCATTGCATTATAGTTTTCATTTAATCATAAAAACAAAAACAAAATTTCTCCAACACCAACCCACACCCCCCATTTGATCACATGTTGCAGTAAGACATATCACCATTCACTTTTGCAGGTAGAAGAAGAAGATGGCAAAGAATTAGAAGAAATTGATGGCGATGATGACAATGAGGAAGATCCTATCGGATTTCCCATTCAAGACACTGATGGAAGTGTGCAAATGAAGAACATTCCTCCATCTTTTCTTCCAAAATTTCATGGTCTAAAGCCAAAGGATCTGGAAACCTTTCTCTTTGAATTTGAGATTGTTTGTAGATATTATGGTTACTTATTAAAAATTCAAAACTTGAGATTGTTTCCGGCAACATTGAAGGATAGAGCTCTTAAATGGTTCATGAGTTTAGGGACTAATTCAATAAGCTCATGGAATGATATGCAAAAGACATTCCTAGATAAATATAAAGATCACGAACTTAAAAGAATAAATCTTTAAAATGAATCAAAGAGAAGATGAGAGTCTAGAGCATCTAATAGACAGGTTCATGTATAATCTTAAGAGGGAAAAACTACATCATTTAGGATCCGACACACTAAAAACCCTATTACTTAGAACAACTAGGGTTGAGTGGATTGATCTCCTTAATCTCATATGTAGAGCTGATGTATATAAATTATCATTTGAGGAAATTTGTGAAACATGCCAACACATATCAAGAGGAAAAGCAAGAGTAGGTAAATCAACATCAAGATTGGTAAGTCAAGCTAAACTTGGAAATTTGTTTGATGACTTTAAAATAGAAATTCTTAGCAATTAAACCAAACAAGTAGAAATTTTAAGAATACAAAATGAGAAAAAATAAGATGTTTGTGTTGTCCATGTAGAACCACATGATGTTAAATGTTGCTCCTCATTACCAAGGTTGAAAGAAGTTCACCAAGAGGACAATGGAGCAAGTCAATTGCCAATGCAACAATGTTATGTAGCTCCAAGAGGACCATGGCAGCCTATTCAGCCTGAAATGATGCAAGAGCCTAATTCACAATTTCAAGCTTATGCACATCCACCTCAAAGTAATTGGAATACACCCTTTCCTTGGCAACATTCGCCATCTCAACCCCAAAACCAATCTTGGCAACAAGGTTTGCAAGGATCTTATGGGAGCCATCCACAATATCCTCAGTATTTTCCTCAATATCCTCCATATAAAACTCCATGTTATCCTTACCATTCACCTCCACCACAACCACAACCCCATCCACATCCATCTCAAATATACACTCCCACTCAACTACCTGTACCACCATTTCTAAACCCACACATTGAAGTAGCTCAGCCCACTTACAATGCCGAGGTAAAACACTTCCAAACAACTCCTTTTGAGCTCAATGGTAATCACCATAGCTCAGGAAGAGTATTGCAAAAAAGAGATCACATTGATATCATTGAAGGACCACATCCAGAAGAAGAAGACTCAAAAGAGAAGATCAAAGAACCATGGGTTTCATTTGATGAAAAACAAAAAACAAAATCAGAGAGTGAGAAAGCTCCCTTATGGTTACCATCAAATCCTCCATGTATTCAAGAGATCAATCAAGAAAAAGAGGAATACTTGAAGGCCATGGTAGAAGAAGACATACAAGATGATCTAAATCAGCAAGTGGGCTAGAGGCATCACAACTATATTTAAATATGGTTCCAAACAATCACTAAGTTGTAGCATCACCCTCTTCCTCAACTATGCTTGATCCTTTCAAAGTCAAATCATTTGGTCTCTGAAATCTAGGTACATGTCAAAGCATACATTTCAAGCCTCCACATCATTTTTTCTGTCATCTTGATGTGCACATGGCTCCATTGGAAGTATTCTTATACTTGAAAGTGATTTTGTTTTTCAAGTAAGGCAGGGTATAAGAAAAAAAATGAAAAATAAGAAAAAATAAATAAAAAAATTTAAGGTGAAAACCTCCTTGGAGGTGCTTCAGATTGGCTCATTGATTGAAAACCTCCATGAGGCGGTCAATGGATTGAAAAAAAAGAAAAAAAAAGAAAAAAAAAAGAGAAAAAAGAAGATCCTAGGTGAAAACCTCCTTTCATGCGCCTAGGCAGACCTAATAGTTGAAAACCTCATTGACGCGGCTAGTAGGCTTAGAAGAAAAAAGGAGAAAAAATAAAAGAATCCTTACTCCATGCATGCATGTACTCTCCAACATTTGTAAGCAACAAGAACAAGTTGGTACCAAAAGGAAAATTGGTCAAGCCTAGTCAAAAGAAGTCAAATTTTGACTTTCTCCTACTTCACTCAAATTCTCCAACAAGGTCAAGGCCATGCCAATCCATCACCCTCATCTATTTTCACCATCCACCCATCATTCTCAATCTTCTACCACTCATTTTCCTTGTTGTCCTAAAAACTACAGGATGCTCTGTTTTACTACAGGATACAAAAATACATAGAGCAAAAATTTGTTTTTTCCATACCTTGAAAACCATGCATCCATTTGCCAAGCTGTTACTAGGAGTATGGATGATGGTAACATGCTGAAGCAATTTTTGCAAATTCCAGGGCACAGTTTCCAAGATATTGGCCTCCATCACCTTCAACCATTTTTTGCATTTTCTCAATATCCGTGCATCCATTCAAAAAGTTGTTTCATGGGGAGATGCATATGGATGATGGAAACATGCCCAATCAATTTCAACAAATTCTAGTGCACGTTTTCCAAGAAATCGACCTCCATCACCTTCAACCATTTTTAGTTTTTCTCGAGATCCGTGCATCCATTGACCAATTTTTTTCTATGGGGAGGTGCATCAATAAGTTTCAGCTCAATCCAGTCTATTGTTTGAGAGATATGGACAAAACAAGTTGCTGTCCTATAAACCTACAAGATACAGAACAACTCCTACAAGATTGGTAGTGGGCAGTTTTAAAGGATATCCAGAAGTCAAAGAAGCTCCTCTAGAGCTTAGCAGCAACATTAGGATTATCATAATCACCATCCAACACCTGCACATCAACATCAATTCAACAACAACATGCATGTCTCTCCAACAACCATTAGGTAGGTATAGGTATGCAATATTCTTGACCTCTTCTCTTGAGCATATTATAGTTAGAAATTTGTTGTCAATGCATGAGAGATGAGGTTTTATAAGCTAAGGATGGGTCAGTAGTCTCAGCTGTCTTCAACTAGTTGATTGCAGTTCACTCCTTCACTCATGCAACGTTGAAAAGTCAAATTATGAAGGGCGATGATTTCAAGGAATGAGGACAACAATTAAAAGAAGAAATTTTTGCAAAGGCCAAGGTCACCACAGCACTCCAAACCCTCCATCCACTTCATATTCACTATCTATTCATCATTCATCCATCCCATTTCATTCTTGAAAAAAAAAACAAAGAGAGCATCGTCTCCATTTTCATGAAATTTCCATTTGCAAGTCAGCAAGAAGGACGGTCAAAGAGCAAAGGAGGATCACAAAGAGACCCCTCTCACTCACATTTTTATTTTACCACTCATTACCATTCATTCCTCCACCATTTATATCATTTTTTCCACTCTACTTCAGTTTACAAAGGGACCATGTTTTCTACATCATCCCCTGTAAACCTATAAGATGATCCTATTGGAATTATAGTGACCCAGAAATCCTACAGGAGGTAGTCCTAAGGCAAATAAATGACTTGTTATGCTAATAAGGGTGTGGAAGACCTTGTCAAACTAAAAAATATTCAAGAACTCATCTTCAATAAGGGAAAGAAAGCAAGATAATGGTCTCAAGAAACAATGATTTTTCTTTAAACAAATATGTTTTTGGGCTTGTCCTTGCAGAGCTTACAACAAAGATTCTTAATGCACAAGAGAGAGCCCAACAGGGTCATGGATGAGGCACAATGAGGTGACTAAGTTTCTCAGAGGATGAGAAACACTTTCAGCAAGGGGGTATGACGGGCCTCTAAATTAGACATAAATTAAGGCCCATGCCTCTAATTTAAAACATAAATTAAGGCCTATGACCATCCTTCAACACATTAAACTTCTCTTTTTGCATTAGATAATTTATTTTTAACTTTAATATATTTATTAGGAAGGTTTATGAATAGTTGAATATTTGTGCCAAATATTATTTATTTTTTGTGGAATATTATGAGAATATTGGGCAGATTATGAAGAGTTGGAGGAGGAGATAATTTAGGGACTTGTTCCCTACTACTCGATGATCAATAATAAATAATAAGTCAACAATATATTATGGAATTATGGCACAAATTGTGGAACTCCAATGATTGAGAAATTCTAGGAATGTGTTCCATTAATCAAGGGATTTTGGTGGGGAAAGCATCCTCCATTCATGGGGAATGATTCTTAATCATTTTCTATAAGTACCAAGTCAAATTTGCCTCTGGGGAATGATTGAGAAAATCTAGGAATGTGTTCCCTGCCATTTGATGCAAATTCCTAGTATTGGGGACTAGATCCACTAATCAAGGCATTTGGCGGGGAAAGCTTCCTCCATTCATGTGAAATGACTAATTATTTTGTATGAGTACCAAGTCGAATTTGCCTCTAGAGGAAGAGATTTTCATTAGTGTTATTCTGGAGAGAGCTTGTATTCTTGCATGGATGTAATTCTATTGATGAAAACAATGAAGATTGGTGTCATGATCAACTTATAAATCATGTTCTTCTCCATAGGTCCCTGAGTTTCCTTGGGGTTGGCCATCCCATGAACTTAGATCCCTTTTGTATCGTTTTCTTTCCTTATTTTCACTGCTTATTCACATGCATCTCTAGTTTTTATTTCTTTCTATTTCTGCATTTAGTATTAATGATTTCTTGTTGTAGGATTGAGTTAAATGGTTGATGTAAGTTCTTTTTCAGGATCACAAGCATTATTTCATCTTTGGAAAATCTTTGGAAGTTCATATAAATCATTGAGCTGCTTGGATTAGTCTTCTTATTCCCAAATCTAGATTGTTGGACCTATTTTTTAGCAAAGAATAGTAAATTTATGCTATTTTTTAGAGCATGCTAATGAGTTTCAATCGAATTGATTCCACTTGCATTAGATGACAAAAACATTCTAGTTCATAATAAAAATTACCCCATTGCATTTGCACTTGATTTGGTTAGGCAATTTTTAGATTTACTAGCTCACTAGTTCTCAAATTTCTAGATTTTCGACTAGTAATGTTTTTTTATTTTTCTTACATGGGTTAACAAAGGTATTTTTGAGTGATTCCACTTGGAGTGGGGACCTAAGACATCCTAGTTAATAACAAAATTTGTTACATCCAATTTGTATTTGATTTGCTTGGTCATTCGATGAATTATAGTGAATCTATACATCTTGCAGGAAACTTCTCCAAGCTTTTTGAGCAAATCCATCCATCTCCCAACTTTGGTTTTGAGTTCTAAGTGACCCTAGACATTTTCTCACTCCATTCCACCCATCTACCACCTTCCCTAAGCCTTCCATTTTTCTCTCGGTTGTATCCTGTAGGTTTTCAGGGGATACTGTAGGTTTTTAGTACATCCTGTAGGTTTTCCTGAAATGCCTATTTTGAGGCCTAATTGAGAGAAAACCTCTAGAAAGTCACCAAATCCTCCCAAGGGTCTCCCACACCATCCATCCATCTCCTAACCCTTATAGCCATCCTCCAACATCCTTAATTCACCTGCTACATCACCAAAAGAAATTAGTTTGCATACTTGATTTTGCATGAAAAGACAAAAAGACAAAAAACAGATTTATTTCAGTCCCTTTACTTGCACATTAGTGATGTTTGATGCTTCTTACATTCATGCTTAGATAGTAGCATTTGGTTCATGATAATTTAGCATTATTGCAAATCATAGTTTCTTGGCAGTTATTTAGGAAATATTGTGATTTAGCATTCAATTCCCTGTCTCTTTCCTTGTACTTTATTTCTTGCAATAGGTTAAGGTTCCATTTCAAACATTTCATTCTCTGCAATTAGTTTAGGATTTGACTTCAGTACATGCACTCGATTACATCATGACAACAAAGGAAGGACACATTGTATGCTGCACATATAGTGACGACACCTCTTAAGTTTGTATGAACACCAGGTCGATAATTAAAGTCGATAGCCTTGGGAGTTGCAACATTCTTGTTGCAATACCGAGGCTCATCATAAGGATGGATATCTTTCCTTTCTTATGATTAAGGGATCTTAACAAAAAAGGAATGAAACTCATTAAATGGACACAACTTGTCGTCCTAAAGTGATCACGTGCTCAGTATTTAGCTCAAAAATGAAAGTTCTCAGAATGGCTCAAAACCTGAATGACTGCGTCTGCCTCGGAAAAATGATCCTAACACAACTTGTTTTAATAAAAACCGAGTTTGTATGAGAAAGTTATTGTGTTGTGATCGCTTTGCTAAACATGTGAAATTTGCAAAAAACATGCCCAGTCACTACACAATCAGCAGTCTGTATTGCTGACGTGGCAAGTGACTAGGCAGGGTCAATGGTGGTGAACATCAAATCACAGTTGGACAAGTGTCACATTCATATTGGGTTTCAGGTGATGTGTTGGTGCAATTGTATTGGTTTGTTTTGGACCAATGAAAGAATACCACGTGGAAAGCCCGGAGGCCTCCACGTGGCACCTCCCAATGACCTAGACAGTCTTGACAGTGGAGAAAAATTATTTTGGAGGCACCGAGGCTCGACCCCGCGACCTTCGCTTCGATTCCAAGCCACAAACCATCTCCACTACTAGGTATCTTTTACCCCATAAGTTCGTGACATATATTTAAAGTTTAACATGGTTTGGATGAGCGGTTAGGAGAGCCAGCCCGCAGGCCAGCCCTCTGCATGTGAACACCAACCCACAAACCATATCGTTATAGTTTATGCTACCTCGACAGACAAGTTCAGAAAACCATTAATGTTTAGTCTCCGCCATGTGAACACGATTGTTGTAACACCAAATGTTAGCCTTTTGACGGACCATTACCCCAACAGTTAATGCGATATTAACACCACATGTGAACACTACACTATAACCATCGGGTTTATGGTTAACAAAACCGTAGGATTAACACTAATTGCAGGTTTAAAGTAATTAATCTTGGGTTAATTTAATTAACTCTCAGTTTAAAACGATAGAAGTTTGGCAGTGCCACTAATTTCGGGCCCGCCTCCACATTTAGCGACTTTAACTGGAGTTATTCTAGAATTAGAGAGGAGATTTTCAAGGAAAAAGACTGTTTGAGTCATAGAGAAGGAAATTTTCAACTAAATTGAGTTAAGGAAGAGATGTTCTTGGCTAATTTATACATTCTGAACACATTGGTGTAGGCATCCATAGAGCTTTGTAAAACATCATTTTTCCATATTCAGCTAATACAGAGGCCCCAAGCCATGGAACTTGGACCAAGAACATGTAGCCAAGGATGGGTGAAATCCCTCATCAAGACACTCTGTTAAAGTGTCTCTTTGATCGTTTGCTGTACTTTGAGTGTTTGATGTTCAATATTTGTTTTTGAAGCTATTTTTCTCATGATTGTCATTTTAAACTTAAGAAAATTTACCTGATTACATACACAAATAGTTAATGAAACCTCAGTACAAGAAGCAATAAGCAAGCACATGTTTAGAAATCTATAACTGAGATTAGTACAACATAAACTAACAATAAAAAATATATCAAGTTGGTATCAGAGCAAGGTTGAATTGCTTGATTGCTTGAGTTTGTACAATTAGGGTTTTAATGGTTGCAAAATTGTGATGCTTACAAGGCTAAAGTTGCAGAAAAGGGAAGGGAAGCTATTGGTTGCAACTCCTAAGGTAATGCCCAGAAGAAGGAGAGCCATAAGGCCACAATCTCTACCACCCAAATTTCCAATTCTAGTTGTGCTTGAAACTCCTCAAGTTTTGCCTTCAATTGAGATTGAAGAGGTACAAGTAGTACTAGTTTCTGAGCCTGAATCCACAACCATGATGTCTAGAGAAAGACAACCTGGAGGTCCTTCTTCAAAAGAAGAAGAAGTCAAGAAAGATTTATTCACTTTAATAGATATGATTAAAGTCCTCTATGAAGAGAGGAACACTAGAATGGTCAGAGAGAGTTCTAAACCTCCACATGGAGAAGGAATCTCAGAGGATAAAAAAAAGATGAGAAGGAGGATTCAAAAGCGAATAATGGAAAGCCACCTCCATCTCCACCACCCTCATCATCTTCATCATCTCACACAGCATCATCTTCCACTACCACCACTAAAACTTCCCATACTCATTCAAAATCTCCAAAAGGAAAGACTCCCTTACTTAAATTGGACATTAAGTTTGAACTTCCCATGTATAATGGAGAGGTGAATGCAAAAAAGTTGGATAATTGGATTCAAAAGTTGGAGGCATACTGCAGAATTCAAAACCTTCAAGAATATGCCATAAAGATCCAATTGGCTTCATTGAGGCTAGAAGGAGCCGAATTAGTTTGGTGAGAAGAAAAGACTCAAGAGGAAATGTGAATCCATGGTAAGATATCCATTACTTGGGTTGGATTTGTTTCTGCAATTAAAAAACAATTTTGTTCTTTAGCCTATATGCAAAAAGTCATTATGATTTGGCAGAATCTTAGGCAGCTTAAAGGCCAAATAACCTACGATTATACATAGGATTTTAGGAAAAGGGCTTTGTTCTTAGGAGTAAATTTAAATTCCCAATATACGTTGCTGAAATATATTGGGGGTTTACATTCCTATTTGAAACATACTATCCTTATGTTCAATCCAAATAATTTAGATGACGTATGTGTGCAAGCCACACACCTTGTATCTAGAGGAAAGAAATTTCAGGAAGAGGGTAGTAAGAGGAATCCATTCAAGGGCAAGGAGAAAGAGAAGGGTGGAAAATGGAAGGGAAAGAAGAATGAAAGTGTGAAGAAATAAGGGGAGAAAATCACATGCAAACATTGTTCTAAAGAGGGGCGTGATGAAGCCCACTGCTGGAAATCACATCCTGAATTAAGGCCCAAGAAGCAAAACAATAAAGGAAAACAAAAGACGATCGCTACCACACGACATGACCTTGGTTCAAATTCTGGTGATGAGACCAAGATTTCAGCCATGGTTACAAAAGGGAAAGAAACTGTTGCAAGCACTAGTTCCTCACATAGTCAAAACAACACTCCAAATGAAGAATCAAGAATAGAGTTGTTTCATATAAGGGTTATTTCAAATCATACAAAGATTGATGCATTACTTGATAGTGGGTCACAATCAAACTTGATTTCAGAAGACATTGTTAAAAAAATAAACCTTGAAATTGTACCTCATCATAAGCCATATCCATTGGGTTGGATAGTTAATAATGCAAACTTACAGGTTACAAGGAAGTGTTTATTCAAGTTCGCCACTACTAAAAAGTTCATTGATGAAGTTGAGTTATATGTAGTTCCACTTGAATTCCCAAGAATCATTTTGGGTAGTCCTTATTTGTATGATAGGAAAGCAGTATTTTATCACCATGACAACAAATACATATTTCTCAAGAATGGGGTGGAGTACATTGTGAGAGCCCATCGCAAAAAGTTGAACATTTCTTTGGTTAATGTAGGGCAGATGAAGAGATTAGTAAATGAAAGTAAAAATTTTGTGCTTCTCATGGTCAAGAAAAAGAATGATATTGATTATGAAACTTTTGAAGGTTATGATGATAAATTGAAATTTGATTTGTTTGATGTGGTAAGCAAGCATGGTGATATGTTTCAGGAACCAAAGGGGTTACCTCCCAAGAGGGGAATTCAGCATGAGATTTAGTTGCAACAAGATGTTCCACTTCCAAACATAGGCATGTATCGCATGTTGATTATGGAGAGCATGGAAATCAAAAAGAAAATTCAATAATTGCCGAATGAAGGTATCATACGCCCATATACTTCGCCATGTGGTTCGTTCATTGTCATGGTGCCAAAGAAGGATGGAACTTGGCACATGTGTGTGGATTTTCGTGCACTAAACAAAATCACGGTAAATAATTGTTATCCACTCCCAAGAATTGGTGATTTGCTTGACCAGTTAAGGTATGCAAAATATTTCACTAAGATAGGCTTATGAAGTGGTTATCATCAAGTTAGGATAGTTGAAGAAGACATTTGGAAAACCGCATTTAAAACTAAACAAGGACTGTTTGAGTGGCTTGTTATGCCTTTCAATTTTACAAATGCTCCAGCTACTTTCATGAGGGTAATGAATGATGTATTGAGACCATTTTTAAATGAATTTTTCATTGTCTACTTAGATGATATTCTCATATTTAGCAAGTCAAGAGATGAACATGTCATGCATGTAAACAAAGTACTAGATGTCTTGAGAAAAGAACAATTGTTTTTAAAGATATCGAAGTGTGAATTTGGCAAGACTTCTTTGGTGTATTTGGGACATATTGATGGTGGAGGTGAGCTAATGATTTACCCCTCTAAAGTTAAGGTCATTTTGAATTGGCTTAAGCCCAATACAGTTATAGAGGTAAGAAGCTTTTTAGGGGCAACACAATATTGGGGAAAGTTTATTGCTAATTTTTCTTCCATTGCAGCTCCATTACATGCATTGACAAGTGTTAAGAAAGTTTTCCATTGGGAAGATGTACATCAGAAAGCATTTGATGGTTTGAAGCAAAAGATAAGTTCAACACCAATATTAGCTCTTTCAGATCTTAGACAACCATTCGAGATTCAAACAGATGCAAGCAATTATGCCATGGGAGCAGTTCTATTGCAATATGGTAAGCCCATTTCATTTCATTTTGAAATCTTTAATGGAGTTGTAACTAACCATCCCACCTATGAAAAATAACTTTATGCATTGGTACAAAGTGTTAAGAAATGGAAGCACTATTTGATGGGGAAGGATACCATCATCCATACCGACCATCAACCATTGCAGTACTTACAGTCATAGTCAAAGTTGCAACAGTCACGACATTTCAGATGGATGGGTTTTCTACAACAATTTCATTTGGTTATCAAGTATGAAAAGGGAACCTAAAATAAGGTAGCTAATATGCTTTCAAGGCCTATTGTAAATTAATCTATTATACTCAAGCATAATTCTGTTTTGCTTGAACGTTACATAGAACAATATGTAAATGATAGTGACTTTCAAGAAGTATATGTAAGCTTGAGTAAAGGAAACCAAATTGAAGAGTTGGATTATCATGTACATAACAATTTGTTGTATCACTTGGGAAAGTTGTGTATTCCACAGGGAGAAAGAAACAGTATAATAAGGGAGGCACACACTTCATTGATTGCTGGACACTTTGGTGTAGGCAAGACAGTAGCGAATATTCAAAGGTATTGTTATTGGCCACAAATGGTGGATAATGTTTCTCGTTTCATAAGAGAATGTTCTTTATGTGCTACAAGTAAGCCTAACAATAGGAAACTTGGTTTATACACTCCACTTCCGGTACCTTCACGTCCATGGGAGAGTATCTCAATGGGTTTTGTAGGAGGTCTTCCATTGTCAAGGAAAGGTCATGATTACTTGTATGGATTTGTATAAAGGTTCACCAAAATGTATATAATAACACCATGTAAAAATCAAATTACACCTGAAGAAACAACTCATCTTTTCTTCCAAAACATTTGGGTTCATTTTGGTCTTCCTACTTTTATTGTAAGTGATTGAGATTCTTGATTTGTTGGGAATTTTTGGTCAAATTTGTGGGATATGATGGACACAAAGTTGAAGAAGAGTACAACCTTTCCTGCACAAATAGATGGACAAACTGAGGTGGTCAACATAACAATTATTCATCTTCTTAGAGGATATTGTAGCAAACATCCCAAGTTGTGGGATGAACAGTTGCATTACATACAACATGCATACAACAGGGCAAAGCATTCTTCCACAAACACATCGCCTTTTGAGGCATGTTATGGGTACTTGGCAAAATTGCCATTGGAATTCATCTTTGAGAAGGATGTCACCATCGATGGTCATAATAACATCGATAAGGCAAGGAAGTTCATAGAGCAAATTTAGTTGATACATTATACAATGCAGGAACAATTTGAGAAAAGTCAAAGCAGCTACAAGGCAAGGCATGACAAACACCGGGTTGATCACAAATTTCAAATTGGCGACGAAGTTTGGTTATACATTAGGAAATAAAGACTTCAAGAGGAAGGTAAAAAGCTTAAACTAATCTGTTATGGTCCTTTTAAAATTTTGGAAAAGATTGGTAACAATGTTTTTAAGCTTGATTTGCCTCCTTATATGCAAACATAATCTGTTGTTAATGTTGAGAATTTGAGATTATTTGAGCCTCCTTTGATTGATGATCAAGGAGAGCATGTTCAGCTGCCATCAGTAGATGATTTCTCGCTAGAATATCTAGATGAGTTTCAGTAAGATCTCATACTTGACAGAAGAATCAGGACTTCGAAGAGAGGGGATGTCGAATACCTTAGAGTGGGACTCAAGGGACGAAAGCCTTTTGAAGACAAACTATTGCAGATCGAGAAGGTGAGGGATCTGTAACCTCACATGCTGAACAATTGATAATATCTTTTGGGGTCCAAAAGGCTTCTAGTGGGGAGGAATGATCAAGTGCTCAATATTTAGCTAAAAAATCAAAGTTCTCAGAATGGATCGAAACCTGAACGGCCGCGTCCGTTTCATAAAAAAAAATCCTAACACAACTCATTTCGCCGAAAAGCGAGTTCGTATGAGAAAGTTATTGTGTTCTGATCGCTTTCCTAAACATGCGAAATTTGTGAAAAAAAATGCCGAGTCACTGTATAGTCAGCAGTCCGTACTACTGATGTGGGAAGTGACTAGGTAGGGTCAATGGTGGTCAACATTGAATCATAGTTGGATAAGTGTCACATTTAGATTGGGTTTCAGGTGGTGTGTTGCCGCGATTTTATTGGTTTGTTTTCGACTAATGAAAGAATGCCATGTGGCAAGCCCGAAGGCCACCATGTGGCATCTCCCAACGACCTAGACAATCTCGACAATGAAGCAAAAATTATGGAGTCAACAAGGCTCAACCACGTGACCTCCCCTCCGTAGTCCAAGCCACATACCATCTCCACTACTAGGTGTTTCTTACCCCATAAGTTTGCGAAATATATTTAAAGTTTAACATGGTTTGGATGGGCAGTTAGGAGGGCCAGCCCGTAGGCCAACCCTCCACATGTGAACACCAACCCACAAACCACGCGGTTACAATTTATGCTACCCCGACTGACAAGTTTAGAAAACCATTAACATTTAGTCTCCGCCATGTGAACACGATTGTTGTAACACCAAATGGTTAGCCTTCTGACGGACCATTACCCTAACAGTTAATGTTATATTAACACCACATGCGAACACTACACCATAACCGTTGGGTTTATGGCTAACAAAACCATAGGATTAACACTAATTACGGATTTACAGTTAATTAATCTTGGGTTAATTTAATTAAATCTCAGTTTAAAACAATGAAAGTTTGGTGGTGCCACTAATTTTGGGCCTGCCTCCACATTTAGTGGCTCTAAATTGAGTTATTCTAGAATTAGAGGATTTTTTCAAGGAAAAATATTTTCTGAGTCATAGAGAAGGCAATTTTTGACCAAATTGAGCTCAGGAAGAGGTGTTCTTGGCTAATTTGGACATTGTGATCACATTGGTATACGTATCAGGAGCCATAGAGCTTTTTAAAACAAAATTTTTCCATATTGAGCTAATAAAGAGGCCCAAGCCATGGAAGCTAAACCAAGGAGATGTATCCCAGGAGGGGTGAGCTCCTTCATCAAAACACTGTGTTAAAGTGTCTATTTGATGTTTTGTTGCACTTTGAATGTCTGTTGTTTAGTATTTGTTTTTGAAGCTATTTTTCTCATGAATGTCATTTTAAACTTAAGGAAATTACCTGATTACATACACATATAGCTAATGAAATCTCAGTATAAGAAGCGATAAGCAAGTACATGTTTAGAAATTTGCAATTGATATTATCACAACAGTAACTAACAACCAAAAATAGATCACAAATGATATTGAGGGATGAGGTTTAAAAAACACTTTCCTCTTCACAAAGGCATTGGTTGGAAATTCCTTTGGAGACTCCCTGAAAAATTCACTATGATTGAAAGTATCGCAAGAAAATTACTTTCCTAGAAAATCCTTGGTTTACTAGTTTAGGATCCCAAACAAATCTACTAAATAATCAAATGTGTGGAAGTACCTAGTTAGGGTGGCAACCTTGATGAAAAATGATTGGCTTGGCATATAAGGGGTGATCGCCAAATAAGGGTGGTCCAAGGCCTTTGGTTCAACATATGTAACAATTATGGACTTTCAATACCTCTATTGGATGCTCTTGATCATTTGAATATCTCAATCCTAGTCAATGTTAATGCCCAAGGTTCCCAAATAAGAGGTAGGAACAATTGTTTATCTACTTCAACATTGGGTATAACTAGCCCTTTAGGGGAAGAGTGAGAAAATTTCATTAATCTATTGGTTGGAAATTATGTGTATTTCAAGAATTCCCATGATATCCAATGTTGGTAAAAAAAAATCCACAATTTGGAATTTTATAGTGAAGTTAGGTTACAGACCCTAGTTTTAGGAATATTTCAATGATCAAAAACTTTGATGAAAGAAGGTAATATGGAAAGTGAGTGCCCCATTAAAATCAAAACATACTACTTAGTTAGCCCTCAATAGAAATCTCCTCATATGGAATATACTTCTAAAGCATGGATGGGTTGGCCCTAATTGTTGTTCATTGTGTAATGAACAAGAGGAATCACATGTGCACTTTTTTATGAGGTGTAATAATTTGTCTAAGGTTTGAGATATTATGTGGAACACTTTCAAGCCAAGGGTTCATCTCTCGATGATGCTATCTGTGCTTTGTGGGTTGCTAGGCAAGTTCTACCATACAATGGTTTTCCCTATCTATTAATATCATACATCTAGAGAGCTAGAGATCTCCATGTATTCAAGACAAATTCTTGCCCCCAGAAGTTTGTACAACAAAGGTGGTTGCATTTTCCTATGAATTCAATTTGGATCCAAATCCAATCAAGCAGAGGAATTTGATATTATCAGAGTGGATTATGACACCCCTTGGGGTTACTTTTATGGCGCCAATCACGGCCACCCTCCTCGTTGTGGTGTTTGGGTTGCCCTTTATTTTAGCAATACACATTTCATGTATTGTCATTATGTGTCAAGAATGGGAACAAACAATGAAACATAATTTATTGTTCTATTGTTCATATTGGAAGTGGCCAGGAAAAAGTGTTTATCTAGATTATATGTTATGGGGGATTCAAAACTTGTCATGGATTAGGTAAATCACAATGTGGAAGTCTCCAACATTGGTCTCATCTCCCTTTTGAATGATATTCAGGTAGTAGTTGGTGCCTTTGAACATGTCTTCTTTTGTCATATACTCCGTAAAATTAACATGAAAGTGGATAACTTATCCTAGGAAGCACTTTCTCTTTCAATGAGCTCTATTGGCTAAATGAGTTTGTAAATAGAGTAGATATTGTGTTAATGGAGAACAGTCTTGCTTTCTAGTTCTCTTCTCCACTAGATTTTTTTTTTGTTCTTCATGGAATTTTTGTAGTAAGAATAACATTGGCAAGGGATTAAAAATCCTACGCAATTTGTTTTTATGTGCAAATAAAGGGCCACAAAATGCAATTATTAGTTCACAAGACTATCAAATAACATATATCACATTCATAAATTATTCCCAATATAATATTTATGATTTTTTTCTCTAAAAAGAAAGAAAAAAATACAAAATAAAAGAATTACCATAAAGAATATAGGGTGTAAAATGGAAAAACAATGGAAGGATGAATGTATTAGATCATTAATTTATCAAAGAGGATAGTATGCACACACTTTCAAGAGGATTTTCCCAAGACATCCCTAGTTTCCATATTTTTTAGACTTGCAAAACAAAACTGGAAATAGAAATTTGAACCAACCATGTATACCTTATATAAAGGAATAAATATGGTGTCACCAAGCTCTCTAGAAACCCACAAAATCTCAATTTCTTTTGCTAATATCAATATTCCAATTATTAGAACTGGCATTCTTCTGTAAGGAAAACCTAGGTTATAACCCAATGAATAAGGGAAAAAGGGAATGCATGCATAGATACCAAAATTTAAATGCTCTTTCCCATAGAACGATGATCCCAACACCCAATCTTCATTGAATTCCTTTTGTAGGAAAGATTTAGAAAGAAACACAATGAACAAGATGAATAGAAAAATAGAAACACAAAAACTATAATTGAATTACATTTTCCCACAAAAAGATAAATACCAAGACTTATATAGGACCCCACCCCCAATCTTCGCCACATTCAAGTTTAAAGCACTTTGATTTGGGATGAAATAAATGTCAAGCTATCCACACACAAGAACACTCATCAAAAGGTCAGGTATTCCAAAGAAACAATTGAATTTTTGGCCAATTCTAGACCATGATCCTACTATCATCCCAAGGCTTGAGCTACTCCTGATAAAAACATTTAATATCCATAGATGAAGAAGAGGTTTGCATGTTGCAGAGGATATGGCATGTCCTCAAATCTCCCATTCTAATTCCACTACAAAGACATGAAAGGATTTGAATCATGTATAAAATATAGAGAATGACATGCCTTTGAAACCAATACGTGGCATGCCTTTCAATACAATACTTAGGGAATGGATATATGATCACAACCCTTGAATTCCTTGACTTAGCTATGTGGAATTTTTAGCCCATTAATGTACCTCCATATTGAGGTACCTTTATTTGCAGTAGAAGGAGATTTTGGGGAAGGTCCTAACTTCCTTTTTTAATTGAGTGAAGATGAATTATAGTTTAGTTAACTATGGGAAATGCATCTTCATCCTCCAACACTCCTTTTAAGGATGTGGTCCAAATAAAATATCCACTTCTTCTTCTCGAATAACTTCCATGCCTAGTGCATATATCACGGAGAAATTAGAAGAGATGTTGTTGTTGGAGGTATTAATGTTCTAGGTCACAAATCTCTACCCAATATTTAAATTAGGAGTGACCATTTGTATATATTTAATGGGAATTTTCCTCCTTCTTTAGAGTTGTATTAATGGATGCACCCAACTTGGACAACTAAATGTGAGGTATCACTATGTTCTAAAGATTTCATTATTATTTTGTTTTACAACAATGTTGATGATAGGTGTTTAAGGAGGGTTTGAAGAGGGATACTTTTTATTATTCCATGGTTTCCAAATTTTAACCCTAACACTTTGATGGTGACCATAACTCCCATATAGTTTCACTTTTCTAATTTTCCATTACATTCTAGCGTTTATCAATTTTTGAGGATATCGTAAATACTTTGGGTAGGTATATCAAAATGGATGTTGAGAGAGCTACAACACACTTGTATATTTATGCCCATATCTATGTTGAGATAGACCTTAGCAAGAGCCTTTCAAACAAAATTATTCTCAAGTGGTACATTTTATATGGATTCAGGTATTGGATTATGAGAATACAACTTTCCAATGTCGAATTTGTCAACATATAGGACAATTTTTCCCATGTGTAGGCCCTTCCTCCAAATAAAAAAGATCCTAAAATATAGTTGAAAGGTTGGAAAATTCCCAATAAACCAAAGCTTGATGATGAAGGAGATTAAGATGACAAATCAAAACAAATTATATATTTAGTGAAAATCAATCCTGCTTGTCCTAAAGTGTAGATTGAATAATTTTTTTTCTTCAAGAGGTATAAAGGATGCTTGGAATACACATATATCCCTTTTGGAGATGAAAGTAGTTAAGGGTGTTACTATAATCGTAATGAAAATATCTCATGAAAACCTGACTATGATAAGATGCAAGAATTTACTTTAAATCTTGAAATCTACTTTCTAAATTGTAGATTATTCATCTTATGGAAAATTTTAAGGATCTCTACTTGAACTAAATTATAGAAAGCTTAATGTAAGGGTTTTGTAGAAAATCAACCCTAGCCTACAACTATAATTATTTCACCATGATCCTACACTTCGCTAAGTGTTTGGTTGGCAAATCAGATTGCTTGCAGGGGTCTAATCTCCATCACAGTGTCTTAGATATGAAATATGGACCCTTTGATATAAGTAAACATCCTTTGCAACTTCACAAAATCATATTGTCTATCTGAAAGTCTATTGAGATTGCTTGCCTCATTATGGTTTACGTTGGCTTGGCTTCGCATCATAACATCTACTTTCAACTAACAGGGGATCAATAGGAGTTCAACTTTCGTCTGAGGAGCACTGCCACCGTGGATGTCTAGAAGAGGGTTTTCAACTTTGATACTCATAGTGTTTTGAAAGGATGTCACTTCCACCATTTGAATGCAGATAAGACTCTGAAATTAGATGTCACGACTCATGTAGACCCAGATTCAGACATAGTCATGGGCCAGGATAGGAAGGTGTCCCTCCTTGTTGATGGGAAGTTGGGGTTTACCGATCTAAGAATGGGAATTGGAGGCCTTTTTTTGGGCTTAATGCAAACACAGATCTCAAGGCCCTTCCTGCTTTCAGACTCTTTCTACTACGAGGATGAGTTTCCTCCCTAGATCTAAAGAATCTTTCAATTTTTGTTAAACAAATCTGAGAGGGTTCCCTTTGTTTGTAGGTCAAAGCCACATATCTCCTCTCATCACTTGCTGTCAGGATATAGGATAGGCAAATAATTCCATATAAATGTATTCGACTCCCATATGGAGGTGAACAACTTTAGGATTAGAAATCCATCAGTGAGTAAGGCAATACCAAGGATGCATGATTTACATTGCATTAAGGGTAATACATGGGGCTAAAGGTTGGGGTGTGTCCTCCTCATCCCATCCAAACTCCTTTAAGGATGTCTTAAAACTAGGACCTTCACTACCAAACCCTAAAAATCTCTCTGGACCTACATTTGTGGTGGAACAAGCAACAAAAAACCCTTATGTTGAAGTGGAGAACATTATACGTAGATTCATAACTGCAGATTATGAACAACAAGCAACTATTTTCCATTTCAATGGCTTTTTGCCTACAACATGTGCTCTCTAGGAGTGGGTACACTAGAATTAGTCTCAGAATACTGTGTTGCATTTCTACTTTAAAGGATTATTTGTTGTGCTCTTCACTAAATTAGAAGACCAATAGAAGGATTTTGATCAAGGTCCCTAGTTTTACGGTTGGTTTGGCCTCTCCTTTCAACCTTGGTTTTCATATTTTATTTCCCTCTCTATGCCAGCTCTGGAAACTCCAATCTGGGTAAGGTCCCCTAATCTTCCCATCCATCTGACACACCCAAATATCTTAAAATATGTATGAAAATTACATGGCTTCTTCATCAAAATCGACTCTCATAGAATTGCAAAAGGAATCCTCACAATTGTTCGCATATGAGTGGAGGTGGACCTGAGTAAATGACTATAAGATAAGATCATTTTTAAATGGGGAGGAAGGGTTTATTCATAACCAGTGGATTATAAAAACATTGTTTTCTGTAGTAGGAATTGTTAGCAACCCAATCACCTTTAGAATGCATTCCCCTACTCGCAAGGACCATATTCGCACTTGAAAGATAAGAAAAAGAAATACCGATGGCAAGATTCAAAAGGATCTAGAGGATACAAGGCCATTGCATCTCAAGAGAAGGATAACTCACTGAAACAAAAGTCACTTAATGCGAAATTTTCACCTGTTAACTCAATTCAACCTCACGTGGAGCCATCTCAACCCTCAATAGAGGAAGCTTATCCTTCGATCAATATGGAAAAATACTGAACCATAATTTTGAGTGGCCACAAATGTACCCATGAATCAGATTACTCAGATAGTGACAAGGAAATGGAAAATATGCCAAATTCGACAAGTCACAAGAAAATGTCATCATTGTCTCATCTACATCTATTCCCAATAACTGCTTGGAATGGGTAGACATCTGAAAGAGAAAATGAAAGGAAGAAAAACCCATGGAAAATCACGGGACTTGAATCTAGGAAGGAGGGAAATGTTTCATTAGGCAATGTGTTTATGAAAATATTGATGCATATTGATGTTCAGAGCTAATACAAACTGATTTAACAAAAAAATAAATTGTAGAAATCTTAGCAAATCTTAGTAATTATGAAAATTTTGGCAATATTTTTTATTAAAGACCAAATTTCTAAGGATTATATAGTTTCTAGAAAATTTTGGCATTTTTTAAAAGTAAACTAATTATGGACGAATGGTTTTAAGAAAGAATGGAAATTCATCAATAGTTTTTGGAAAAAACAAGGAAAATTAGTCCAATGGCAAAAGTTTACCCTTGAAATTTTCCCCTAGTCCCTATGGAGCCAATTTCAAGGGAGTGGATTAAGGGCAAGAAGAAAAACCAAAGAAGGGTAGGTTTGAGGATTTTTTACACCCTTGTTTTTTTAATTATAGAAAGCTTAGAAAATCTTAGTAATTCTTAAAATGGCACCTATAAAAACTTTGGCAACATTTTTGACAAAATACCAAATTTATAAAGATTATATTTCTAGAAAAAATTGGTAATGATTAAATAAAATATTTATGGATGAATGGTTTTAAGAAAAATGGAAATTCATGAATATATTATGTGAAAAAACAAAGAAAATTAGTTTGGTGGAAAAGGTTAGTCCTTGAAATTTTCCCTAGTCCTTGTGGTGCCAGTTTCACAAGAATGGATTGAGGGAAAGAAGAAAAAGAGAAGAATGGTAGGATTGATGATTTCTTACACCCTTACTTTTTGTCCAAATTTCTTTCAATTTATATTTTCTCTAAAAATTATTTGGTACAAGTTTGTTTATTCTAACACCATCCTATAAAATATAGAGAAGTTCTAATTCCCAAGTCATATAAAATGCTCTTGGAAGATTTACACAATTTCTTTGTTATGAATAAAATGTTATAATTCCTTTCAAGCTAAGAAAAAACAAATATAGTAGTTGAATATTCATTACCTAAATGTGATCATAACGTTATTGCATAAAATTGCATTACAAATTCATAACATAACTATATAACCAAGTACTACAACTAGCAATTACCCCTAAAGGTTCAAAGGTACACTGAAGGAATAGAAGGATCTAGAAGATCATATAATACATACTTATATGCATAGAGGAATTGAGAAGATCCCCATAGATTCATTCTCTTCAAAAACACACATCACTTAAAGGGGCCTGCAAGCACTCTCTTCAACTTCCTCTAAATTGTTCAAGAGTTTCAAACATGAATTATATCAATTAAAATCAACCTTTTTAAAGTCAATTGTGCATCCATTCATTATATGAGAGCCGATCTTTTTGGTTATCAATAAAAACAAGATGAAGGCATCAAGTGTTATCTTAGAATAAAGTCTAGAAAGAAAGTCTAGTCATTAATGAATTGAAAGGAAATTCCAGACAATTCCTTCCTTTATGTGCCTTTTCTAGTACTCATGCTAGTTATATAGAAATTTATATGCCTTCTTTAGTACTCATGCTAGCTATATAGAACTGGATCAAACAGAAAAAATTGAGAAATGACCTGTTGGTCAGAGCCATACCATCCTTCATTTCTACGATCTCCCATGTACCTGGTTTCAGTGGTAGGCCTTATTCTGCTTATGAATAGACCACATTTCTCCTCCCACTACCTTATGATGCTTGGCTACCCGCGTATAGTTTGCAAAACAAACAAGAAACCTTTACTTTGTTTAATTCCACTATCATAATACTTATAAATCCTAAATTATATCATATTTCTAATTCATGGAATCATTCACCAAAAGAATATGTTAGAGATTCAACTTCAAGAAAAAAAATTAAGACAAAAGCTCCTTATAACATTGGTTAAGCGAGGTCTCCAAAAAACGACATGGATTCGAGCATAATTCCTCAACATTAAGGTTCAAAGCATGTACTATCCTTGTTGGAAGGAGAACTGTTAAGAAATATGTAGTGAGAGAACAAGAACTACATTCTTTAATACCTGCCATGAAGGCTCAAGAATGACTTTCTTTAATATCTACCATTAAGTAAAGAACTAAAGCTTCTAACCATCTAAAGTGGGATGTTAGGTTTTTAAGGTTAAACTAGCTGGATTTTGCTTGACATCATGACCATTATCCATCCTCCGCGACAGAAAGACATTAGTTCCTCCATATTCCCATATGGGTCTACTGGAACCGAGAAATACTACTTTCATTCCCAAACCACCAACAATTTACTAATTAAGAGGACACATTAAGTAGATGTGGTTCACTAGCTTAACATGCTCACATCTATTTTTCCCTTATTGAGCATGTATTTCTTGTATTCTTCCTTTTCTTGCCATCGATTGTTTCACTTGCGAGTACTGATGATTCTAAAAACAAAAAAAAAAACTGTCAACTATTAGCTCAGTGCCTCTCCCTAGAAATCTTAAACATTGTTCAAAGAATAAATTACAAAACAAAAGAATGAATAGGTGTAAAAAGAAAAAAAAAACTTGGTGAGCGGGGATTTTTCGTTCTTCGACCCTTGGACAAGGGTTCCAAGGCCTCTACTAGCCATGGTGAGAAGCATTGCAAACAAAATTGAAGCCAGAAAATGTTGAGTCATCGTTCTAAAAGTCCAAAACGTTTTGACTCCACTGAAATTGAGATTCCCCCCCTTAAGACGCTATGGTGAAGCCCTTCACTAGTGGATTATATTAATCAGAGTTCTCAGGAACCAACATATTGAGTCGAACAACCTAGGCTACAACCATATGGAAAGATTCCCATGCATCTTTGCCTGCAACATTGCTCAAAAGTATCGAGCCCTATGTAGGTGAGAAACGACTACTCCCCAACCCACTGCTTAATGTAGACTACAAAAACCTCAAAATTTGATACCGTAGTAGAGTCCAACAAAAACCAAAAATATCATAAACCCATTCCAAGATTTCATAAAACTGAAAGCAAGAAAAACTAAAACCATGAACATACCTTCTCGTTTCTATTGTCCACAAAAACTTGTTGCTTCAAATAATCCTCGGTCATGGTGGCATGAACACCCATGCCCACATAAACACCCTGCTGACAATTTTCATCATCATCCAACACAATGTTAGAAACCTAATTGGTGAATCCGACAATATAGTTGTCTTCTCCATCTATTTCACTCAGCCCCACTGTGGGTGATTCTCTAGGGGAATCAACCTGAAAACCGTCAGACCCAAAAATCCATTCATAGGGAATGCTACCATGGTCAAATATGAAATTCTTTGGGAGAAGTGTGGCCTCATCATTGAGAAAATCAAACAGCAACCAAAACTCACTGTCGACCAAGTTTGGTGTCATAACAGAACCCTCTTCTTCACACGCCATTAAATTGTCGACATTGGCCAACCAGGTTGTCATTCCCACCCTTCACATGCCATTAAAATGTCAACGTTGGCCAACCGTGTCATGGTTCGCGCACTTGAGGGAGATAGTTTTGTGCTTGGGTTTTTTATTTGGAGAAGGATGATGAAACTGGACCTCCGCAATTGACTGGCATTAATAATGCTTTCTCAACCAATTCCATAGAGGGAACACCTTCAGTGTAATTAGAAGCTATATTATCAAACAACCCAAACTAAACAAGGATGTACTAAATAAGAACATAAGTAAATAAAACAAAACAAACACAACAAGTTTGTACTATCATCTTCTTGAGTGGACCTTACCCAAGGGAGTCCCAGTAACTCAGTCACAGATTCTTAAATCAAATTTAGAATTAAATATTTATTTATATAAAAACTACATAAATAATCTAAGCTCCAAATCATCTATTTGCAACTAAAGAAATGTTCAAACTAGACTAATGAGATCAACAATCATGAAAAATTAGGAACCTACTTTTTCAATCCTAATACAGATATATAGTAGAAATTCCTTTGATTCTTCAAGGAAAGAGATCCAATGGTTTTACAAATCTAATTAGTAGAATGAAGCATGTTGTTTATCTAATTGAATTTCCCCTCAACCACAGTTGAGTTTTTGAATTATGAAATGGTCTCCATAATTAGACCTATTGCACGATGTAACTTAGTTTGAAATTTTAAACTCTAGATGGATTAATGGTTGTCTCCTTAGGTTTGCTAGCCTACTTTGTCACCACCGTTGAATAAGGTGAGGGTATCCTAAGAATATTTCCTTCACCTATGAGATCAAAGGACTTTATATGTGTATGGCTGAATTATCTGGTTGAAGGATCAAACCTTCACTCGGTATAATATACATAAAACATTTTTAGTTCGTGGTATACTAGACTGTCTAGCATACCCTAAGAATCCAATACCCTTAATGCACAATATATTAATAGATATATTGAACTCAGAGTTTCAAGAGACAACTTGTATTAATCACATATCCTTAAAATGAAGCCAAACAGATTTCATTCGAATAGAAAATATTAAACAATATTTGAATTAGCCATCAAGTAGAAGTTTGGAAGAGTTTCAATATATTGAGGAATATTGGGCAATTATCATAACCATAATATGTATGAATGGATGAAAAATATTGGATAATTATAGGACACATCATCAATGTTGTTAAGCATTTGGCTAGTGTCATGCTAATGGGTCCCAACTTCAAATAACCCTAGGTGAGGTGGACTAGTTTACATTGATGGGATTATTAGGGAATCCACCCATAAGCGTGGGGAAACAACCTTTGAGTCTCCCATGAGGTTTTCCTTCAAAACTTAATTGTAAGCTATCATGGATATTTCACTTAACAATTTGTCACAACATATTTGATAATGTTATATTTAAAATCTAAAAAAAATACGCTATTATAGTTTTATTAGATTTTAAGATCTGTATATTTATTGTTAATAGTGCATGCATGCAAATTTAAAATTATGTAGAAAATAGAGAATGGAAAAATAAAAGCTCACACACATTTGATAGAAGATATACTATGGGAAACCCTCTCGGGGGGAAAACCCAGCTAGAGGGTGAGGTTGCTCTGCTCTCTCTCTGAATGGAAATATGGTTGTGAGTATAAAGAAGTATGGCCTGTGGTCCATGGGATGCTACAATGCACAAATCCTCCTTGTGTGCTCTACCTCCCATCCCTCTTGACTATTTTTTCTTAGCTATGGAACAAATGCACTTGAAACAAATGGAATCCCTTTTCCTCCTAGTGGCCCAGTTATAATACAACCCAATAACCTACTAGTGGTTAGGTTTGACTACCTCAAGTATTAACCAGAGTTACCATATAGACTCTTCTTGAGTCTTCTATATCATAATCACGTGGCTAGCCCCTTTTATGGGAATATTAGGAGCTGATGCGACATCCTCTTGAATTATGGTGGTCAAAACTGGAAGGTTAACATCTGACTGGCATAAATTTCGCATGCAGACTCTAATCGGCATGATTCTTACGTTGTTGGAAAGGTATATGTGTATATAATAGCATGAAAAGGTGTGGTGCTTGAGCAACAAAGTTTTACCCCAAAAAAATGTCGTTTGATTCCTCAAAACGCTCCCAAAAGGTTTCAGATCCTATTTTTAGAAACTAGGTCCCATCGGTAAAAATGGTCATATGAGTTGATTCATCCTCTTTTTCCACTCTCAAAACATCGAGATGGATGACAAACAATTTAATGATCCAATCTAGATCACACCTCCCCATTTTGGGAGGATTTTTGTCCCCAAAAGCTTCTACTAAATGAGGTGAGGAAAATTTTCCTCCACCTTCTCTCTAATGTGCCATTTAACTTTGCTTGGAATTTGTCCTTTCAACCCAATTTGTCAAAGGCCATGCTACCCCTGTCTTGTAGTTTTGGACCTCTTCTACAAAATTGTATATTCTGTCAACTCTGCCTAAGCATCTGGTGCCAAGTCCTCCACATAAGGTAAGACTTGCTCATCTTCATGATCTAGCATGGAAGGCTCATAGAGTTTCAGATTCTCTACATTCAGAGTTGAGTAAATGCACATGTATAGTGGTAAACTGAGTTGATAGGCATTATCACCCACCTTTTACAACAGCTAAAAGGGTCCATACCTTAGACCCTTCATTTTCTCACTGGACCCCTGTAGCTTCTCTGTGTTCAATTGTAACCATACTATGTCACCCATCTTGAATGATTTCTCTGTTCCACATTAATCATGCATGGCTTTATATTTCTCCTATGACTTCTGTAGTGTCTCTTGTACCTCTAGATGGATATGCCTGATATTTTCTACAAATTTTTTAGCCCTCAATGCATCTCCTGTAAGATCTTCCCTCACTCTTCCTTGCTTCCCACATGCAATTTCCAAAGGTAAAGGTGGACAATATCCAAAACATGTTTCAGATGGGGAATTTCCTATAGAAGTGTGGACTACTCTATTGTAAGAATGTTGTATATATATATATATATATCAGATTTTCATCCCACGTCTTCAGATACTTTTGATTGTATCCCCTCAAAAGTTGCACTAAAGTCTTGTTGATTGCTTATGTTTGTCCATCTATCTATGCATGTAATGTTGTATATCTCTTCATCTTCATGTCCATCTTCTCCCACCATGTAGTCCAAAAATTCGTTGAGAAATATTGTATCCTTGTTTGAAACGATGCTCCTTAGTATCCCAAAGTGCACCCAAACTTGTCCAAATAACAAGTTCACTGCTTCTTGAAAATTTATTGTCTTTTTTTACAGGGAACCAAAACACACATCCTGTTGAACATGTCAACTTCCATGAATGGACAATGATGTCCCTTCTTGGTTGTTGGTAAACCTCCCACAAAGTTCATGGAAATTCTTTCCCAAGGACGAGTGGGTACAGTTAAGGGATGATATAGATCCTGTTTCCTTTTGCTAGGCTTGCTGATACAACACATCATGCATCCTCTTATGAACCTAGCTACCTAATCTTTCATCTTGGGCCAATACATATACCTCTGCAAGTTGGCCATGGTCTTCCCTAAACCAAATTCCCTTGCAACCTTGGAGGTGTAAGCCTCTAATTAGCTGCAATTGCTCACCTTTAGGAACACATAACTTATCCAGCCTCTAAAGTAACTCATCCTGGAGATGGTAGTCAATGGTGATGTCACCATCCTACACATGACTTTGAATTCACAACTATTGAAGCACCTCCTTGAAGTCATCATCCTCTGAATATGCCTCTTTATATGCATCATGGGTGAATGACTCCACATGTATAAGAGTCCCCAAAACTATGATCTTTGGTGTGGGTAGCCTTGAAAGCATGGAGACCAATTGTTTGTGCTTCCCTTCTTGTACTTGATCGCTGAATGAAACTACTGAAGAAACACCAGCCACTTTTAATGCTTGGTTTGTTGTAGCTTACTCTATGCCTGCAAGAGTGGTTGGTGGTATGTGTGGATTATTGTCTCATTTCCCATCAGATAGTACTTCCACTTCTTCTCAGCTTGCACTAGGGCATATAGCTCCTTTTTGTAGGTAGGGTTGTTAAGAACTGACCCATGAAATACTTCAAAATGGTAGCATACATGCCTTCCTCCTTGCATCGAGACTACTCCCATAACATACCCCTCACATTGATCTCCACTTCAAAGGAATGCAACAAGTTTGGTAATGCCAAAATTGGTGCTTGATTGATTTTCTTCTTTTTCTCCTCGAAATTTATCTGCTAACCCTTTCCCCACTCGAAACTCTTGTCATTTATTATTATGGCGTGGACTGGTGTTGTTACCACTGAAAATGAGGCAATGAATTTCGTCAAATATTATGTAGCCCGAATGAAACTCTTGACCTCAAAAAAATTTGTAGGAACCAACCATTTCATGATGATCTCCATCTTGGAAGGATCTACCTTCAACTCTCCTCCACCTATCACATACCCCAAATACACCAAACATTGTTGTTCAGACTCACACTTATTTAGATATGCTCGTAAATAGTTCTTCTTTAATGTCTCCAACACCTACATCAAATGTGAGATGTGCTCTTCCTAGGTAGCACTATATACCAATATATCATCTAAATAGAAAACAAGAAATGAATCTACAAAAGGGCACAATACATTGTTAATTAATCCCATAAATGTAGTTGGTGCACTGCATAGGTCAAATGACATGACTAACCACTCATACAAACCTTGCCTAGTTAAGAAAGTGAGCTTCTAGATATCTTCATTTAACTAAAACTTAGTGATATCCAGACTTTAAGTCTAGCTTTGTGAAGTATTTTTCTTGCTACAACTGATCCAACAGATCATCTATCCTAGGCAAGGGGTACCTATTCTTGAGTGTGATTTTGTTCAATGTCCTATAATCTATACACATTCATGAAGTCTTGTCCTTCTTTGGCACAATGATGATGTGTGACCCAAATGGTGATGTACTTGGTTGAATGAAACCCTATTCCAACAATTGTTGCAACTATTTCTTTGCCTCGCTTGCTTCTATAACATACTGTCTATACCACCCAATGTTTGGAAATAGGGAGTCCAACAATAGCGAGATCTCATGCTCCACTTCCATTTTAGGTGGTAATCCTTTAGGATCTAGGAAGACATCCTTGTATGCCTGAACCAACTCTTCTAGTTTTTGTTTCTATTTCTTAGTACACGCCTCCAAAGATGTCTTGCCTCTTACTAACTCTTCTATAAATTCATTCTCTCTTAAAAACAATAAAACATACTTCTTGCCGGAACCAATCAATTTATTGGCTTGGTGGGCACTTACCAACGAAATTTTAGACTTTCCTTTGTGCGCATTGATGGTGAATTATTTTCCATCCTTGATGATCTGATACTGTTTGGTTCTCCACTTGAATATTGAATCTCACTTGTACATGTAGATACTCCCAAACACGACTCTACATACATAAAGGGGGACCGAATTTAGTTCTACTTCATCAATAAAATCAACACTAATGGCAAATCTAATTTTACATTGTTTTGTTACCTTTATATATACATATTTATTTACCCATCCCAATGGATATGGGTTTGGATGATCATGAAATTCCAACCCCAACTTCTTGACCAACCCTGTTGCAATGAGATTCACATGTGATCCTGAGTCAAACAGAGCACCAATCTTTGTCTTATTAACCTATATCTTTATATGGAAGAGTTTGGTCATTTATTTATCTTCCTATTGTTGAAGAATACTTAGGTTCACTTCCTTCTGCACTGACATACATACGATCTTCTCATCCACGTTCGAGCTACTTTCAACTTGGTTGCTCGCATCAGTAGCCTTGAGATTCTTCTGCTTACTATATTTCTTCTTGTTCTTCAAGTTTAGCTCTGGATGCAACTTCCAAAACTTCTCCTATGTATGGTTGACTATGTTACAATGGTTATTGGGATCTTTTCATTGTTTTTTTTTTTTTTTAATCCCCATTTCTTCTTCTTCTTCCCCTCCTTAGAAGCATATTATTGCTCCTTCTGCTTCGATCCACTTGATTTCACTCTCTTCAGGCCTATGTTCCCTAGGTATTGTACCTATACACAAGCCCTGTCCACTGATTTGGGGTTGAACAACATCACTTGCTCCCATATATGGTGGTGTAGACCCCCCAAATACTTAAGGATCACATTTGGTTTATTTGGGGAGATACCCAACATTATGGCCATCTTTTTTAACTTTGTGGTGTACTCTTGCATGCTTTTCCTTGGATTTTGCCTGAAGTAGTGCCACTGGATCCATTGGTCCTCTACGTACCCAATAGGGTAAAGTTGTGAATTAATGAGGGTTTTGAACTCCTCCCACTTAGTCGTAGAGTCTCTCCCTCCAACCTTAAGGTCTCCATGTGGATCTCCCACTAAGTCAAGGCATAGCCCTCTAATTTTAGCGACGTAAATGACATATTATGTCCTTCCTTAGTTTGCTAGATGTTGAAATACACTAATAGTTGTTGCAACCATTGATTTAGCTTCACAAAGTCGATCACACCATGGTATGGCTATATGTCAACCTTTGAGTCAATTATAAATAGGGGCTAATACTGATTCATAACACTCAAACTGGGTTGATCATTTCTAGGTTCTTTCTTCGGTAGGTTCTTCATTCTTCCTGATCTCTTAATCCCCCTTTTGATTTGTCCTCTACATTTGAACCGCCATATTCTCCAGATATTCTAATCTTATTATTTAGGGTTTCCATGAGGAGATTTACACTACAACTTATGTTTGTGACTTGTCGTTCTAATTGTGAAACCTCTTCCTTGCAAGATCACGAGGGTTATTCACATATTCATCAACCATGAGTATGGTTTTTCAATGTTTCACCTAGTCGATCTATATGCCCTGCAAATCTCCACAAATACCTAGAGAAACTTACTCTGATACCAATATGATCCATAAATATTCATGGATATTGCACTTAATAGCTTGACACATCAGATATGATAATATTATATTTAAAATCTGAAAAATTCTACATTATTACAGTTTTATTAGATTTCTATGTTTGTATATTTACTGTTAATAGTGCATGCATGCAAATTTAAAATTATGTAGAAAACAGAGAACGTCAAAATAAAATCTCACACACACATTTGACACAAGATATGCTCTTGGAAACCCTTTTAGGAGAAAAACCCAGCTAAAAGGTGAGGTCACTTCGCTTTCTTTCTTTGAATGGAAATATGGTTGCGAGTACAATGAAGTATAACTTGTTCCCCGTGGACTACTATACTACGCAAATCCTCCCTGTGTACTCTATCTCTTATCCTTCTCGGCTATTTTTGCTCATCTAAGGAACCAATGCACTCAAAAGAATGAAATTCTTTTTTCTCCTAGTGGCCCGATGATAACACGACCCAATAGCCTACTAGTGGTTAGATTTGACTACCTTAACCCTTAACCAAAGTTACAATATAGACTCTTCTAGAATCTTCTACATCATAATCATGTGGATAACCCATTTTCCATAAATATTGGGGGCTAACATGGCATACTCTTGAATTATGGTGGTTAAAATAGGAATGTCAACTTCTGAGTAACATAACTTTTGCATACAGACTCTGATTGACGATATTCTTGCATTGTTGGAAAGGTCTCTATGTGTAGAATAGAATGAAAAGGTGTGGTGCTAAAGTGACATAGTTTCACCCCTAACAAATGTTCTTTCATGCCTCAAAACAATCCTAGAATGTTTCATACCCTGATTTTCCAAACTAGGTCCTACTGGTAAAAACGATTTTGTGAGATGATTCCTCCAATTTTCCACTCTTAAAACATCGATATGGATGTAACATAATATAATGATCCAATTCGGATTAAAAACACACACACACACACACAAAGTTAAATATGAGCATGTATTATGATGTTGAATTGGCATTTCGTAGTAGATGGGAACTTAGACCACGAATGATGTGCATGCCTGAGATTGAGATAACACTAGAATAAATATGATCATGGTAACAATAAAAATGATCATCATAATTATAATGTCAATGGCCAAAATGGTCTCAATCAACAAACAATTAACAATTACCAAAACATCATCCATTGTAAATTTTGGGTTTTAGTGATAATCAACAACCATTTCCACTAATATCCTATAATTATGGTAAAAGATTTTTGTTAATTTGGTCAATTATAACAAAAAAAACTCTTGTTAATTCAGTCAATTAGAATTAGAATTAGCGACAATCAATGCCAATCATCAATAATCTTAAGTGAAAATTACCTTTCAAGATTGTCAATGATCTTTACTAAAGGAAACCATCAATAACAATCATTGATTGTTGTGAATTGTTATTCCTAGTCAAAACTTTTGATAAGGGAATTCACCCATGGGAGCTTTAGTGATAATTACTACTCATTGTTGATTTCTCTCTTTGGTAAGATGGAATGACCATTACTAATGGTTCTTATTCTTATTTAGGACAATGGTGAATAACCATCATTAAATATTTGAGTTAGATGATTGTTGTAAAATAACAAGATTCAATTTTTCAATCGTAGATCATTATCATATTATACCAGAAAATCTATATAGTAACAAATCAATGGTCATTGTCATAGTCACCAATTATAAAATTCATTTTATTTTTTATTTTTGTGATGGATAATTTGCATCACTATTCTATTGTTATTTTCCTATATTATTAATAATCATGTTTGGAAGACCATCCCTAAAAGGGATGCTAATGAAAAAAATAGTATAACTCTATTAACATCTAAACTACTCACTATGTTAAAACATGATGAATTAGAGAATCAAATAACTTTGTTTGAGTGACAACAATATATTTTAATTTTGACATTTTTTATCTATTTTATTTTTACTATTACTTTGTGAATTGTAGATCATGTTTATTGGTATGATTGGTGTATAACCAAGGTAGATCCATCTTAACCATGAATCTAACATAATTCGAGAGGGATCAAATTTCTTCTGCAAACTTATTTTAGAGTGCAAAAAGCAATGTGTATTTTTTATTGTTTAAATTGTATTTTTGAATGTTATAGAGATTACATAACATGTGCACTGAGTGATTTTTTTGTTATTAATATAATTTTTAAGTATATGTCAATATTAAATCATATTAAAATATTTTATTCATAACCCATATTGGATATTTTATTCTATACAACATTAAAATATATTTTAATACTTTTTCTATGTATAGATATATATGAAGTTGATATCACGTGTTAAAATATTTTTGAAAACTAAAGGGTTTAAACATCTTACTCACATAATTTTTTACTTTTAGTTCCTTTACATGAAATTATATTAAGTCATACGGACAACTAATTAATATGCATATCATAATTTTTTTCTTTTTTATTATAGCCGACATTGCTTTTCTATTTACATAATATTTTATTTTATTTTTATTTTTAAGAGAGACATACAAACTTACACATCGCCTTTACACTGAGCGGTAGAATGAGTCTCTCGATTCAACAATATAACAATATTTTTCCCTCGGAGTGTAGATTAGTTGGAGACAAGGTGCACATTTAAGGCACTCCTTGTGATGTTGTGGGTTCAAACCCCCAACTAGCCCTATGAATCACATTGATATGCCTCAAAGTTAAAGTGGTAGTAGTCAAAATTGACCTCTTATCAGAACAATACTATCCCATCCTAATTGCCGATTTTACTAATTCATATATATATATATAATTTTTTAACATAGTCATTTTTCCATTAAATTATTGTGTTCCAATATGTGATAAGATTTATCTATCCTATTTACTAGGTGGCTTCATGTTTAGTCGTTGGATGGTGTACACATTTGTATCCTTTAAAAGGTATCAGTAAGGGATTATGCAAGAGTCAAATAGATAATGATTGCATTGAGGGGTGCTCTTCAACCCAGATGTTGTAATTTTTTGTCCTATTATATTATGTAAACATTTTGACTTGGTCAAATTACATAAAAAGAAAACTAAAAATAAGATAAATAATTTTTTAATAATTATATTTATAATCATAATTAATAATTAAACAAATCTAGATTTATCTCAATTTTTGGATCTACTATTGCCAAGAGAGATCAAATCTATTTTCACTCTGAAAAATGTTTGCACCTTAAAACATTTGGTCCCTCTCCACACTTGGTAGATCTAAAATTAAGATAAATATATAAATACAAATTTACACTTACAAATTATCCAACAATTCTCTTTGAATGACTTATACATGTGTATTCTTTAAAAAAAAATTATCAATAAAAAAACTTGCAAAAAAATATCAACAAAGAATTGCATCAACAAAGGATTACGGAAGAAATGTTAATATAATTTATGGGATACTATAACAAATATAATCTTAACATGCATGAAGAGGTCGAGCGATGCTGCTCCTGCTAGGGTTCCTGCGTAAACCCTGTTGCCCTACTCCACTGTGCTCACTGCTATCCTGATTCTGCTTCTCCGCTGACTCTTTCTCCATGAATCCGCCCTCCGGAGGGGTGGGCACAGCCCCCCCCTCCCCCATCGGTCCCTCTTCTGACAATTCTGCAAGCTCAGACACTCAGGCCAGTCCTTGCTCCACTCCACTGGCCTCTCATGACATCGATCCTGCCATCAACAACGCTGGTGACTTTGCTGCAAGTTCCATGGCTGCCAAAGACAAAGGCATTGACCAGAATGCCTCGATGTCATAGCCAAAGGCATCCTCTGCTACACACATCCCAAAGTCTACAGAAAGAATCAAAATAGATCTCCCCAGTCACCGAATCAAAAACCAAATCCAATATATGAGGGATCATGCACTCATAGGCAAGTTCCTCGGATTCTAGCCAAATGAAAAGGCCTTGCAAGGATGGATCGCTTCCAAATGGAAGCCTAAAGGACAAGTTACCCTGCAACTCGGTCCCAAAGGCTTCTTCACTGCTACTTTCAACTATCTCAAGGACAAAACTCGTATCTTTGAGGGAGGCTCGTACTTCTTCAACTCTGTAGGCCTGTACCTTCGTGACTGGATAGAGAGGTTCAATCCAGACAAAGAAGATTTCAACTGGGCTCCAGTATGGATCCGTATGTACTCTCTTCCCCTGGAATACTGGAACGAGGAGACCTTAAAGGACATAGGCAATAGCCTGGGGTTTTTTATGAAAGTCGCTAAGGAAACTAAATTTCGAAGATACACCTCCTATGCCAAGATCTGTGTACACATGCATCTGGCCAAAGCACTCACGGATTTGGTAAGTCTATTCCATGACGATTTTGAATGGGTCCAAACAATAGACTACAAGCATGTTCCTTTTTGTTGCAGGAAATGCCATGAACATGGCCATCTTTTCAGGGATTGCTCACTGAATCTTCAGTCTAAATCCCCTGTCACTGAGACGAGCAAAGATGCTAAGGGATTCAAAAAGGTCTCCAGTCGAAGAAAGCATGCCAAGAAATCTCCAGTCGCACTAGATAATCTCAAGAAACCTGAAACTTGGAACAGTTTCGAAATCCAGACTTCTCAAAATAACATGGAGGATCACCTTTTAATCCCTCCTTCAGATCCTCCTCCTTCTTCCCCCCCCCCCCTCCAAAATCTTCAGCTCCACTCTCAGCCTCCGATCTCACCAGCATCCCTGCCTCTACCTCCTCTGATAAAAAAGATCTAGATATAGCCCTACAACATTCCAACATAGAGATAGATGCAGCTCTAGCTCTCAGTATCCATCAAAAGTCAAACGAGGAAGAACAAAACATACTGATACACATGGATGAGGAACCAGAAAGTGCAGATCTGGGAGGTCTGGACATTCTCAGCCTGGAAGCAGCGTGTCAACAGAAAGAATTCAGTGCTATACCCCCCAGGAAATCGAAAGACTTGAAGTAGTTTTAGCCAGAGCACAACATAACAAATGTCTTGGTATTCAGGCAGGCAGTCCTTGGGATGGAAAAAAATAATTAAAGACACGAAGAAACATGGGCGCAAAACGGATCTGCAGAGGACCATTATTATTGGAGAAATGCTGGTGGAATCTGGTAGATTTCCTAAGCTGACCAAGTTTTTCAAATATCTTCCCCACTGTTCCTCATGAAGCTCATCTCATGGAATGTGAGAGGGCTTAACAACCCTGCAAAACATAGAATGTTAAAAAATATGATCTGGCAAGAAAAGCCTTCATTATTCTTTCTACAAGAAACAAAATGCAATAGCACTGCACTGGAAAATATTCTAAATAAAGCCTGGTCGGGATGCCGCTCAATCTCAATGGATGCTTCAGGGGCTTCAGGAGGGCTAGCAATCATGTGGAACCCTCAAGTTCTCTCCCTTCAAGATTTTCACGCCTCACACTTATTTATTCAGACAACCTTCCACCTAATCGGTACCAATATCCATGGTCATCTCTCTAATGTGTATTTCCCACAATATTTACAAAAAAAGTTGGATCTGCTGGACACACTCACAGCTCTCAACTTTGATAGGAGCTTTCCCCTTTGGATTTGTGGCGGTGACTTCAACATCATCACAGCTTTGGAGGAAAAATCAGGAGGGAGATCAAGGCTAGAAGGTGACAGCAGCGGCTTCAAAGACTTCATCCACAAAAATCAGTTAATGGACCTTCAAACTTCTAATGGTATGTATACAAGGACTAATAAAAGAAGGGGACCACAGCATATAGCTTCTGGGCTGGATTTATTCCTTATGTCAGATAATGCCATTCACCTGGGTGAGGACTTTCATGCTTCCATCATGCCTCAAGTGGGCTCTGATCATTGGCCCATAATGCTACAGTGGTTGCGTCCGGGCTCTAAGTGCAATAGACCTTTTCGCTTCGAATCCTTTTGGTTTTCTCATCCTAACTTCAAATAAGTAGTTAACGATGCCTAGAAATCCTTCACTGCCCCTGTAGGAGCCAAGATGTTCCAGTTTCAACAAAAGTTAAAATGGGAAGAAAAATACCAAATTGTTTCACAGGTCTACTATTCAAAGGAGAATGCACAATAACATCGCCTTCATTAATAATCAGCAAGGGGGGGCGTCTGGAGGTGCATGAAGAAGTGGAACAGGAATTCAAAGAACACTTTCAGGACATTCTTAGGAAGCCCCTCGGCTGCAGAAATCAAGCTATTCGATCCATTATGCAACACATTCTTAAAATCATCACCGCGGACCACAACATTATGCTTCTCCAGCCTATCTCTATGCAGGAAGTGGAGAACGCAATGGCCCAACTCAAAGATGGCAAAGCGCCTAGCCCTGATGGCTTCACAATCAACTTCTTTCATGCTTTCTTGGAGCATATCAAAACAGAGGTCTGGGAGCTCATGGAAGAATCACGATCGATGCATTGGATCCTTCCTTCCCTAAACACGACCTTTATAGCGCTCGTTCCTAAAGTGGAAGAATCCAATACACCTGATAAATATAGGCCTATTGCACTCTGCAATGTAATCTACAAACTCATATCTAAAGTCTTGGCGAACAGGCTCAAACCTCTTCTCCCTCTCCTCATTCGCCAGAGCAGACAGGCTATGTAGAAAGGCGCCAGATTCTGGACGGTATCATTCTCTCACATGAAGTGATCCACTCCCTCAAGATTCTAAAAAAGCCAGGTATGATTCTCAAATTAGATTTATAAAGCTTTCGATAAGCTCAACTGGACCTATATTAATCATATATTACTTGAATTTGGCTTCAATGCTACCTAGGCTCGATGGATTATGAATCTCATTTCCTGCCCCTGTTTCTCCATTCTTCTTAATGGTTCTCCTTCCCTGCCCTTTCGTCCTTCCTGGGGTATCCGTCAAGGTGATCCTCTCTCCCCATTCCTTTTTGTTCTCATGGCCGAAGGACTTAGTCGCCTTCTTCATTCTGCTATCAATTCACACTCTTTAAAGGGCATTTCTCTGCATGGTCAACCCCCCATCTCTCACCAACAGTTTGTCGATGATAATATGCTTTTCGGCCATCCGTCAGTTCAAGAGGCCTCTGCCTTCAATTCCTTGCTCAATCTCTTCTCAGAAGCTTCTGGCACCACTATAAATGCCTCCAAATCTCAGCTCTTCTTCTTCCATACTCCCATTCTCACTAAGAGAAATATAGCCAGGATTTTGGGCTTTCCGATAGCCATGCTTCCTTTGAAATATCTTGGAGCTCCCCTGTTTGATTCAACCATCAAACATGCTTCCTGGCGAACCCTCCTTGACAATTTAGAAACCAGGCTCTCCTCCTGGACCTACCACTCACTCAACATTGCAAGCAGGCTTATCCTAATCAAATCCGTTCTCCAAGCCTTGCCTCTGTACTTATTTTCTATCTTGGCTACCCCTAAATGGGTTCTTAAAAATATTTGCAATCTTCAAAGAAACTTTCTTTGGGGTTCCTCGGGCCACAACAGAAAATGGGCTCTGGTCAAATGGACTGAAGTTTGTCTTTCGAAGTCAACTAGTGGGCTTGGTCTGAGGGATCCCCTCCACAGCAACAACACCATGGGCGCTCGCATATGGTGGAACTGGATCTCAAAACGACACACTCCCTGGGCACGTCTCTGGTAGGCCAAATATGCTCCAGGTAGTCCAATGGAGGATCTCATCCGCATCAGTGTGACCACCCTTGGCTCGCTGATTTGGAATGCGGCCAAGCAACATAGTGCCTTTATTCAAGCGCACAACTTCTGGGAAATCCACTCGGGTACCACTGCAAGATTTTGGGAGGAATCTTCGCAACAACTTCCCAAACTTGCCTCTCTCTTTCACAAATCAAGTGGCAAGAAACTATGCAGCAAAATGAGCAAATCCATGTCCATCAATTTTGGCAGCAGCAATCCCAAATTGTTTCACAGGTCTACTATTCAAAGGAGAATGCACAATAACATCGCCTTCATTAATAATCAGCAAGGGGGGGCGTCTGGAGGTGCATGAAGAAGTGGAACAGGAATTCAAAGAACACTTTCAGGACATTCTTAGGAAGCCCCTCGGCTGCAGAAATCAAGCTATTCGATCCATTATGCAACACATTCTTAAAATCATCACCGCGGACCACAACATTATGCTTCTCCAGCCTATCTCTATGCAGGAAGTGGAGAACGCAATGGCCCAACTCAAAGATGGCAAAGCGCCTAGCCCTGATGGCTTCACAATCAACTTCTTTCATGCTTTCTTGGAGCATATCAAAACAGAGGTCTGGGAGCTCATGGAAGAATCACGATCGATGCATTGGATCCTTCCTTCCCTAAACACGACCTTTATAGCGCTCGTTCCTAAAGTGGAAGAATCCAATACACCTGATAAATATAGGCCTATTGCACTCTGCAATGTAATCTACAAACTCATATCTAAAGTCTTGGCGAACAGGCTCAAACCTCTTCTCCCTCTCCTCATTCGCCAGAGCAGACAGGCTATGTAGAAAGGCGCCAGATTCTGGACGGTATCATTCTCTCACATGAAGTGATCCACTCCCTCAAGATTCTAAAAAAGCCAGGTATGATTCTCAAATTAGATTTATAAAGCTTTCGATAAGCTCAACTGGACCTATATTAATCATATATTACTTGAATTTGGCTTCAATGCTACCTAGGCTCGATGGATTATGAATCTCATTTCCTGCCCCTGTTTCTCCATTCTTCTTAATGGTTCTCCTTCCCTGCCCTTTCGTCCTTCCTGGGGTATCCGTCAAGGTGATCCTCTCTCCCCATTCCTTTTTGTTCTCATGGCCGAAGGACTTAGTCGCCTTCTTCATTCTGCTATCAATTCACACTCTTTAAAGGGCATTTCTCTGCATGGTCAACCCCCCATCTCTCACCAACAGTTTGTCGATGATAATATGCTTTTCGGCCATCCGTCAGTTCAAGAGGCCTCTGCCTTCAATTCCTTGCTCAATCTCTTCTCAGAAGCTTCTGGCACCACTATAAATGCCTCCAAATCTCAGCTCTTCTTCTTCCATACTCCCATTCTCACTAAGAGAAATATAGCCAGGATTTTGGGCTTTCCGATAGCCATGCTTCCTTTGAAATATCTTGGAGCTCCCCTGTTTGATTCAACCATCAAACATGCTTCCTGGCGAACCCTCCTTGACAATTTAGAAACCAGGCTCTCCTCCTGGACCTACCACTCACTCAACATTGCAAGCAGGCTTATCCTAATCAAATCCGTTCTCCAAGCCTTGCCTCTGTACTTATTTTCTATCTTGGCTACCCCTAAATGGGTTCTTAAAAATATTTGCAATCTTCAAAGAAACTTTCTTTGGGGTTCCTCGGGCCACAACAGAAAATGGGCTCTGGTCAAATGGACTGAAGTTTGTCTTTCGAAGTCAACTAGTGGGCTTGGTCTGAGGGATCCCCTCCACAGCAACAACACCATGGGCGCTCGCATATGGTGGAACTGGATCTCAAAACGACACACTCCCTGGGCACGTCTCTGGTAGGCCAAATATGCTCCAGGTAGTCCAATGGAGGATCTCATCCGCATCAGTGTGACCACCCTTGGCTCGCTGATTTGGAATGCGGCCAAGCAACATAGTGCCTTTATTCAAGCGCACAACTTCTGGGAAATCCACTCGGGTACCACTGCAAGATTTTGGGAGGAATCTTCGCAACAACTTCCCAAACTTGCCTCTCTCTTTCACAAATCAAGTGGCAAGAAACTATGCAGCAAAATGAGCAAATCCATGTCCATCAATTTTGGCAGCAGCAATCCCCTCAAGGTTTTCAACATTGGAGAACAGCTAACACCTGGCAGGCTAACTGGTAGGAGGAAACTTATGAAGAGATTGATCAAGAGCTCAAACTCAGGAAAATTAAACTCTCCGATCAAAAGGACAAAGTGCGATGGGGATATACTCCCAAAGGTATGTTCACTACCAAGGAAGCATACCAACTTCTCTATCAACCCACGCAGATCATAAAGGATCAGCTATGGGATTAGGTCTGGCAACCAAGTATCTGGCATAAGGTCTCCACTTTCCTTTGGCTACTAAGCAAACAATGGATCCTCACTTGGGATAATCTACAAAAGCGAGGATTTATTGGGCCTTCTAGATGTCCCAACTACAATCTTCACACAGAGACCATCTTGCATCTCTTGGACACCTGCCCATTAGCAGCTCAACTTTGGGAGAGAAAAACACAATGTAATAGAAGAATAGGGCAGACGTGTGGGAGATATTTTAAACACCATCAGGAACTGGCCTCGACATCCTTTCCAAAGTCTTCTACTCAACTCCCTTTGGAACCTCTTACCGGGCTTTGTCTACTGGATCATCTAGAAGGAAAGAAATAACAAGATCTTTAAAAATCACAGTACGCCCCTTGACACTCTTTGGCTACTTCTCAAACAAAACCTTCAAGAAACTCTAGCTCTTAGACACTAGCAAGACTCAGATTTGCCAGTTTCACCCCAGGAATGCCTCATTCTAGCAAATTGGAACCTGGATCTCACTTTTTTAGCTCATATCAAGCCCAGCTCCTCCATCCACTCTGAGTCTCCCCAATTCTGGTCTCCTCCTACCATCCACCCTTACAAACTAAACTTTGACGGAGCTGCTAAGGGCAATCCTAGGTCGGCTGGATATGGTGGTATCTTCAGAGATGTTGAAGGCTATGTTCTGCACATATATCACAGTTCGCTTGGAAGAGACACCAACAACGCTGCCGAACTTGAAAGCTTATGGAAGGGCATTTGTATTGTAGAAATACAAAATTTTCTCCCTCTAGAGGTGGAAGGGGTGTTGTGGTCGGTAAATCCCCTCTGCGGACAGAGGCGATCCCACTAGCCCGATAGGGGTCTAGCAACAATCATACACGCTGCATGCAAGCTCCTAATTGCATAATCAAAAGGTTGGTCAGAAAGACCTACCTGGATTCCAACGCTATTTGTCGTGGAAGAAACGTTGCTCCTGTCCTATAGCTTTGGCTGGTCACTATCCTCGCGTTCCACGCATGGACACCTGCACAAACAAAGAACAATCCACAACAAGTGTAAAATCCAATATCATACAATTATATATCAGTCAAGCAGGATATAACTCAAATATTACCAGAAGAATACGTGAGTAAAACCATAATAACAGTCATTCATTATTCAATAAAAGAAGAGAAGAATTACAACCAATTAAGGCTTGACGCTGCAAATCTCCTCCAACTGGGTCAGCAGTTTGGCATGCCTTGCAAAGCCACTTCCTCTCTCAGAATTTCGGCAGCATAACTTCTCTCTCAGCTCTTACCATCAATCTAACATAATCTCAGCTTACTTTAGCTCAAAACTTCAACACTCTGACTCTAGCATTCCCAAAAAACTTCCTTTCAATGTAGGATGACAGTGATTTATAGATGGCAGAGGAGAAAGTATTCATCGTATCCGGACACTTACTGAAGACTTGGTATTGTCCCAGAATAGCCTTTGGACTGAGTTGTCATGGATGAAAAAGACGACACTCGATCATATCCATGGGATTTTTCCTCAGGAAACTGCATGAGTAATGGAGGAAAAAACACTTCAGTGCGCGTTGGCCAAAAATCATGACTAATTTTGTGTGGCACGGGCTTTGTTCTGTGACAGTGCATCTATGGGCGCACCCTCTTTGTAGGAACTGAGCCATTGGCGCGGGTTAGACACTGTGGACCCGCGCTAATGGAGAAAGGGCATTTTCCAAGGTTAATCTTCAAAGGGTGTCTTCAGGGATATTGAAGTTCATACTTAGGAGACCTCAATGCA
>APFE030219179.1:154923-172931 GCA_000404065.3 Pinus taeda
CTTTGAACCAAAAAATAATGAAATTTGACACAGAGGCGAGGTATCCACCAACAGGGTCAAATGGAAACCAAGGTACTGCACGAATCCCAATCTGTGATACTGTAAGCTGATGTCGAACACAAGGGAAACCACTCAGTCAAAGACCCATGATACTGATCGATGTTGAGCACAAGGTGACCTATCAATAATGAAAATAGGGCCAGGGTGCGGCTCTAGGCCTGTCCTTAGAGCAAGGTGTCATCGTCGATAAGGACAAGACCTGCCAACAAGAAGTCAATGAAGACCTTCTCAAACTAGCACAAGTAAAGAACCAATATAACCGATGTGATGATAGACAAGACATTGACAACCAGGGATGGATGACTGAAAAATGAGTCAAGAGACACCACAGAGAGGGCGACTCAGGCTAACTTCCCTTGAACAAAATCACGACTCAATGATGACTATGTGGTAGCATATGATGACTCTGTATAAGTTCGTCATGCAGGAGGCATGAATGAACTCTCCATATGATTGGAAGAGATAACCAATCAGAGAAGAACTGACTCAACAACAAGGTTAAGGTGTACCTAAGTCAAACTAAATCCTGCCCAAATGGAGGAGACTTTGTTTTGAGTGCTTTGTTCAAGGGCGACACGACTGACTCTAGCTGCCAATAATAAATGGAAATATTGTCCCGTTCTCGCTCTTTTTTGGAATATATGATTTTTTTGTCTTTTTCTTTAAGATGGGAAAAGAATAAAATAATGCTATAGTACAGTGGAAAGAACGAGTGTCGGTGAAGCAGATGATCAAGTTCCTGGGATTGGAACAATCCTATGCTCAATGCAGGGAGGTGAAAACTGGTCAAAAACACTCAAAGGTATGTTCCTTCCATGGGTCATAGGGTGTCGAGTTGCAGAAGCTAAGGGATCACAAGTTTTATTTTGTAGATGACATGGTCCAAAAGTGGCTTAAACATGAGTCCAAGTGAAGCATGCTCAAGGTCAAAAGGTGCAAATGGTCAAAATTCAATGCAGTAGTACAACACATGAAGGAGCCTCTAGGGTATAAGGCCAGAACGAAGCGAAGAAGCAAAGAGGAATGAGTCTTCATCGCATAAGTCATGGCGGGACTACAGAGGACTCCCAAGCCTACTCAAATCGAAGCAGCATGGGCAACAAATGTCAGTGAGGTGCTAACTAGGATGCCCATGAAAAGGATGGCTCTACCATCATGCCATGATCTAAAAAATTGGCGAGTGAAGATGGTTTACAAACCATAACATGATGGGATCGACCCTATGGTAAGTGTATCGAAAAATGGAGGCTAGTATGCATAATACAACGGAAAAATGGCTTCCCTAACCTATATGCCAGTGAGAAAACGATACCTACCATGACGGGTCTGTAGTCATGGAACTGATTCGAAATTGTCAAAAAAGCATCCAAAATGTCCTGAAAAATAAACCATTCTCGACATTGCAGGCTCCCAAGTTAAAAGTTACATGAGACAAAACAAAATCAAGTTTTGAAAAAATTTGACATTTTCAAAGCTTATAGAATAGTTTTTTGACTCACCAATGTTACCGTTTGAGTTGAGAGCACAAGGAGTGGAGACAAAGAAGCAAGCTTTTCCTTTTTCCGAATCTAACCGTTCAAATCTTCCCAAAATCACCAGGTAACCCCCAAACTTGTCTTGCATCAATTTGTGATTGGTTTTAAGAATTTTAATTAAAGTTTCATCGTTGAATTTATGTCAAAATTTTGTCATGGCATATACGCGGGTTGGCTATATGCAACCTGCGTATACGCCAGCCTTAGACGCGAATGTGTATGAAACAGACCCGCGTATACATCGTTTAAACTTCAAAACAAAAAACTAACGATCCAAACTTTTTTTTTTCCTCAGGATGCCAGTCACCTGGAGGGAAAGGGAGCATGCCACTGTTGATGATGAGGTTATGAATGATCAACAGGCCTTGGATGCCTTAAGAGAAAGCGGTTTGCTAATTTTTTTCAAAATGACAAATATGAAGGCAAATACTCGCTTGCTCAAAATGCTCATTCACTACTGGAGCGTTGAGGATGACTCTTTCATGATTGATCAAATGCCACTAAGGATAGAGATTGAGGATATCTATTTTATCATAGGCCTTTCCAGGAGAGGAGAGGTAGTATATTCTACGGGCCAATCACGAGGTAGCCTTTCTATCGAGGACTATGTGCATATATATTGCCCGGGCCATCCAGAAAAGATTGGAAGCCAAATTCCAATCAAGAACGTAGAGAGTTTATCATTGAGGATCATCCTGTTCACTATAGCTAGAGTGAATGGATCAGCTTCCTTACACCAGGCTTCACGGCTTGCCATGAGTTTGGCGGTATACTGTCTCACCACAGTATTTGATTGGTGTACTCCTCTTCTCACCAACTTGAAGATCCAACTATCGTCTATAAAAAAGGGCTAGACCAAAAACTTTGGGTATGGGACCATTCTGTGCTCCTTCTTTTTCGAGAGGGTCCCAACACTATGCCCTAGAGTATTAGTTCTGATCAGTAGCCCGCAAGATCCACGGATGGGCAGGTGGGCTGATCTGATGAAACAACTAGGGGGTGGGGATGTACCACGAACAACTTTTGACGATGATTTCTTCTCCTGGTTGGAGCAGCAGATCATCGCAATGGATGGTTACCCCTATGCCGGCTTGGAATTTCAAGGAGATCCTGATCTAGCCTTACCACCAACCGTGGCATGGGGTGATATAGGTAACAAATGTTTTTGATTTTATGATTTTTATGATTTTTCAAATATGAAAATGAACTTGAAAAATATTTTCGATGGGATTCAAATGACTAATATAATTATCATATTCCAGATATTGGGCCAGTACGACCATATGGTTTCCCACGGCATAGACGTCACAGCCGAGGCGCCGAAGAGGCGACTGCCGATATAGAGCGACTCCTATACACAGTTCAATGGAACTTGGTGATATTAACTCACCGAGTACCGATGGAGGCCGTAGAGGATCTCCCTATCGACATGCAGTGTCGTGTGGTTGGAATGCCACGGGACTGGGTTCGAACTGTTAGGCGTGTGGCCAAAACAGTGGTCACCTACTTAGCCGCTCATCCTGATCCGGGGCATTAGATGCACTGGACATGATTATGGGCATTTGAGTCCCAATTTTTGTATATTATTTTGGACATACTTATGTACATTCAGGATGATTTATGATATATATACATACAATTTCGACTTTTTGATGCTTGATTTTATTGTGATGAATGAATGATGTGCCAGTCTAAAGCTTGATTAGCAATAGAACCTGCTAACCAATTATGAGATCTTGGAATGTGCAAATAAGTAATGTAAGTAAATGATCTTTGCAACACCCTCACTCTTAAATATTGGCCATATAAATATGGATCCCTTACCAGATAAATGTTATTAAATTGTGACATTATCAGTTGTGAATCAAGATAGACTACCAATGAATCGATTCCATAAGAAATAGCTTCGAATAGTAAATTAATGACGGCAATATACTGATCCATATTATTTGATGTGGAACCAATGCATACTCCTCTTGACACCATCAACTGACTAGTTGGATAGTAGATCACCCAAGCTGCGAAAGCGAGGTTCTGAGTGTGCCGACTAGCACCATCGGTGAATCCAAAATAGACCAAGTCATCCATCAACACCTGTCACAACAGATCAAAAAGTGTTGATATCAAAAACTCCCAATGAGATATGTACAAAAATACAAAATGTACAAAGAAGCCATTGCCTAGTTGCTACCTAAGCAAAGTACTTCTTAAGGTAGAGCCGATCAAGGGGCTCCGCCAACTTGCTCCTAGGGATGTTTATAGGTACAGTCATTGAACCAATCAATATATTACCTTCAGCAGACATCTGTGTTGGAGCCAAAGGAACCGTACAAACATCACTAGTAAGTAGACTGGAGGACCTAGATCTAACTTCATGCAAAGGATGACGAACAAATAAATGATGATGTAAATCTTCTGATGGTTGATCTACAACCATCATTGCTTTGAATATCACTTCGTCAGACGGAAAAACTGTATCTAAGCACTCCAAAGTAGAAGCGGAATCAAGGGTCCAATTAGGGGCCACATCACCATCTAACTCCTCCTCAGCGAAAGGAATAGAATAGTTGTCTGCAGAGTTATCGGTAGACTCATATCTAAGTTCTACTGCAGAAATAGAAGATTCTATTTCACCCACCTTGTCGTCATCCGATGTGGTCACAGATGAAGATAAAGCTCCAGGATCCGAAAAATAATGAGTTTGAACAAACTCTTTCCGTAAAGGCTCCTTGGAGGATGAAATTGTATCTATTCTAGCTGTAGGAGGGGGAAGATCAAAAGTACCCATCAATGAAGAATACATCCCGACTCCCAGATTCTCAATAGGCGGATGGGGATTATCCGCCATCGGAATGGTAGAATCCGAAGTTGCATGAGGATCAATTGGAGAATAATCCAATTGATCAACCTTAACAATTTTCCCCTCACGAGGAAAGCAAAGGACACATAATACAGTCGAAACAATGATATCCATTTCATAAATCCAATTTCGTCCTAAGAGGAGATTGTAATCTAGGTTGGCATCAACGATTTCAACTTCGACGTTAACGACCTTTCCTCCAACACCTATAGGAAAGGTTGGGATAATCCCATGTGGCCTATGAGAATGACCATCAAACGTTGTCAAGAGGGTGGGTGAAGGAACAGCCGAAGGCAATCCAATGGCCTTCCAACATGACATAGACATGACACACGTGGAAGCTCCCTCATCTATACCCGTTCGAAAAATATTATTTTTCCGGTAAGTAGACTTTATCTGGAAAGCCATAGGATGAGGAAATCTCTTTTTGACATTATGCATATCAAAAGTGAGAGCTAATGAATTATTTAGATCAACTGCTCCTATTGTCGAAAGCAAAGCACTTCTTTGAGTTGGACATGACTGGAGTACCTCTAAAGCAGACATCGCGCATGGACTCTGAGCCAGATCCTCCATAATGGAGTAATTTTGGGCAGCCCTAGCATTAGGGTTGATAGTAGCGCATTTGTTGGAACCTTTCAGTATCCGAGGTATAGACTCGATAGAGGGTCACTCAGTATGAAGTGGGTCCGTAGTTTTGGGAACAGTTTTATCCTTGGATATTTCAGCTTCACCATAATCACGTGACCGAGTAGCCACATTAACATGAGAACCCATCATGAAAACATTTGATGAATGGTCCCCCTCCTGGTTGCCCCTTGTAGAGGTACCAGGGTTTGAATTCGTGCCAGAAAGCCACTGCTGCCCTTGGGGGAAAGGGTTAGTTAAGACAGCCTGGGAGCTAGAAGACCCTTGCTGCACTTACAAGCGCTGAGCATCTTGAATTTTCGGGCAGAGATGAGTCAAATGGTCTCCACTGCATAACTTGCATGGAAACTTGGCTTTCTTTTTAGACTCATTTCCACCCTCACCAACACCATTACTGGGATTGTTCGCACTACCCTTCCCATATTGATTCTTCTTTTTACCTCGTCCCTTTTTCTTCCCGTCGGAGTTTTGATTTCCTTTGGGGTTAGAAGCCTGAACGACATTTACGAAAGAAGGTTGGGAAGGCGAAGGGTTAGACGATGTGACCTGATTGGTAGGAGCAATTTGTAAAGACAACTGCTGCAATTGTCTCAACTGGTTCACCGCATTGGTGTCTATCAATCCAACGATACCATCCGCATGAGGACCTGGATTTGATTTGGCTATATCAACCTTAGTCCTAGGAGCATCAGGCAAGATTTTCTGAAGAATCCTAGACTGAGCGTAAATCAATTCTAACTGTTGGGCCCGAAAAATAGCTTGCTCTTCAGAATAGACTCTGAACAGAGAGACATCCTTGGAAATCTCAGGTTGTAATGATTTCAAGAACCATTCGAGACGGTATTCAGGCATAATTTCGGCTTTAATGAACCTCCTTCTTCATCTCCATTCCTGAATATGATCAGAAATGTGAGTTGTTGTATCCTGACGGAAATTGGCTAGAAGTTCAGTTCCGACGTCATAACGAACGGGCGACTAGAAATGGTTTAGAAAAATGTTATCCAAATTGGCGAAAGATGTCAAGCTGTCCCCTGGCAACTCTATATACCACTTGGCCGCATTGCCAGTTAAGGTGCGTTGAAAAAGTCTCAACCTAACTGAGTCATCGATGAGGGAGTTTGATGAGCACCACAAATGGAATGTGGTTACATGGTCACCCGGGTCTTCACCACCCTTCCCCTCAAACTTTGGAATATCCGATGGGAGTTTGGTTGGGACCGGAGGCCAGGTCGGATTGTATATGATTGGATCATTTGTCAATTGCATGAGATTTGTCAAATTCAGTGTTGCCTTGGGGATTCCACCCAGATTGGGCGGAGTTCCAAAAGTTCTGAAAATATTGGCCTGGATTTTGAAAGGCACCAGGCTGCCTGAAGTAACTAGCAGAACCCGTTGAACCAAAAGGTGACCCTTGTGGTCGAGGAAAACTTGGAGTTTGACCAACTCGAGCTAAAACACCTCCAAAACCAGTGAAGTTCCCTCCGAAAGCATTATAAGTTGATAACCCTTGATAAGGATTCCAAGCAGTAGCTAAGGGAGGAATAGTTTGAAACAAACTAACTGTGGAGTACGGCGTATTCCCTTGTTGGCGAAAAAACGGATTCCTAGTTCCTATGCCACTAACAACATGGTTAGCCTAACCTTGAAAGGGGTTACTGCCTTGACCTATAGAAGAAAAAGGCACAGATCCTATTGTCGGGTTGGAATGCGGTATATGACCACTTCCAAAAGGAAAACCCTGAAATGAAGCCGATCCACTCATAATGGATGTGGAGGCACTGAATGGAACTGACAAAATACCCTGTGAATGGGTGCCAAATGGGAAGAATCCAGAACTGGATGCATGCGCTTTGGAACTTTCACTCGTCGATGGAATAGAAGTAGATCCAAACAAGGATGTGCTGGCAGTAGACCCAAATAAAGATGTAGAAGGGATGGAAATGGTTCCTCCCCCTTGTACTGATATAGGAGTTTGCGTGCTAGTAGCACTCGCGGTGGATGCCATGCTCCCAGCAGTGGTCATCAAAGGGATGTGTGTGATGTGACCTTAACTTGAAGGTCTATGTGTCAGAGTCCCAATGTATATTACTACATCTGGATGATCAGAAGGTAGAGGATAATTCAGAGCTGCTAATGGCTCTGAGAGTTCTTCTACCTCAATATTATCTTCCAACTGGAAAAGGACTCGAGAAAGAACTGGAGTGTTCCTCTCTGGCTCTGTGGTAGTACTAGGCTTGTCTTGTACACGAATGCCCCCAAGCGGAGGATCAATCCCTGATGTGTTGGCTGCCACTGGGTGAAAACCACTGGCAGTATTGCCTCTGCGCCTTCTAGGAGAAGGCTCTAAACTTGGTGGTGAAAGACTAGAAAGTCTTTGAGACCGTCTAGGTGATCGGTTAGCCACTTTGAATTTTTTATTAAGATCTAATTAAAGTCTCATGAAAAAATGAAAGCTAGGCCAACTAAGAGCACAGAGCACACACTAAGAAAGTCCCCAAAAGATATTAGCCAATCAAACAACTTTCAAGTATTTCCACTCCAGGTGATGAGATCCGGACACCAAAATACAAGAAAGTGAAGTAGGGTCCTTCCGAAGATAGTCTAAGATAATAACGGCCCAGGCCTATTAGCGAAGGTATTAGAGGAAGTTACGCTGACCTCCAAACAACAGCCTGTGCCAGTGTAAGCCCCCAAGCTTTGCAAGGGTGCCCTCCAGAAGTACTGCTGAGAGTGATACAACGTCGACCTCAGATGCCACAAGATTCCCCTCTGTAGCCACCTGTGTAGGTCCCTAGGAAAAGCAACTAAGGTTACCAACTCGTGTCAAAAGCCAGGTGGAACAGTCTTGAGGTAAGATCCGTCAAGTAGGAGAGGGGGTATCTCTCTTCCTTATCTTCAAAAACCATCGTGCTTAACTCCAAGATCTGGAGCTTTTTTTGTCTCCCAAACACTATTGTATTTGCACTCGTTATTCAGACTTCTATGTTTGACAGTTTAAAGTGGCCTTGAAGAGTTTTCTCTCCACTCTCTTAATCCAAGGCCCTAAATATCCTAAAACTTGTTGGTGTGTCTATATTGACAATATAAAAAAGTTCTAGTATATTTTAGTTAGCGCTTGTTTTTAAATGGGTTGTTCTTAAGTCAAGGGATAAATAGAAGTGAAACTTGTGGTGTTCTTTGACACAAAAGAAATTAATAAAAACCAAACTATAGGCAAATGCAATTGTTTTGTTCTTCGATGAAAGAAATTTCTACCAGGTTCTAAGGAACTTCTAAGAAAGCAATAAATTTCTCTTTTCTTTTCTTTTAACAAGCTTCGCACTCACAAAAGCTAACAAAAACTATGGATGCCCTAGAAGATGCACAAACTATCCTAATGCAATGAATGTATGCTGATGCAAAAACTTAAGACTACTTTAAAGCAAAGAATGAAAGTGAATTGTTTATCACTTCTAATTAGCCACTTAATATGTTTAGATAGAATATAAGTTCCTAATGCTCATTTTTGTCCAAACACTAAAAGCAAATCTCAAGACAAACAAAATGCACTTTCACTCGCAAAAAGAAACCAAATTAAAACAAGGCAAAAGAAAGCAAAAACCAAAATTTCAAGAAGTTTTCTTCAAAAGCAAAAACAACAAACAACTTTTCAAAAGTGCTCCAAGTACTATTGAAAACTTTGAGACCGAAAAATAGGCAACAAAAACACTTTGCAAGTTATGAACTCAAAATGGGCGAAAACTCAACAAAATAGGTGTTTCAAGATGCTCTTAACGACCAAAAAGTAGCAAAAAGAGGTTGGTGACAATAATCAAAATACCAAGAAAGACAACTTTCAAAATCGTCACTCAACAACTTTCAAAAAGCGAGAAAAGCAAATGGCCACAAGTTGCAGTTTTGACACAAAGCAAGAAGATCACAAGATAAAGTTTGGCACAAAGATTGAAACCAATCTTTCTGCTTTGGAAGGCTAGAACAACCAAGATTCTCTGAAAGAAATCTCGTGTGTTCAAACACAAATGATGACACTTGTGACAAAACAAAAACAAGACCAAAACTTTCCACAACAAGAGAAAATTCGAAACCAGAAACTTGTTGCAAAACCAAACACTGACAACAAAAATTGACTGCTCAGGAAATACTCAGACCAGCAAACACATCTTCTGAAACAGAAAGACTTGACAAAATCTTGGAAAATTAGGGTATACATGACTGTGTCAATACACAGCGGTGTGTATACGCGATTCAACCCAAAGAAACCTGCGTATACGCGGGTTCATATGGGGAAACTTGCATACATATGCTACTGTAACCTGACAAAATTGCGTATATAAGAGTTCACAAGAAAAAGCAAAAAATAGGTCTAAAGAAACTACTGAGACTTAAAGTCTGAGTTCCTACAGGAACAAACAAACCAGTTACAACAAGAACAAGGTTAAGTCCTGATTGGCTTAAAATAACCCAAACTAGGAACAACAATATTTTTGTCCCTAGTGGAGTTTCCAATTCTGTTGAGGGACAAAGTCCCCTAGGGTTTTCGGTCAACACCCTAGCAGAGCAGGGGTTATCTACAGTAAAAAACAAGCATTTCACATATCCATGATACTTAAATAAGCAAACTATGCAAAGAGAGGTGCACCTGGGGGTCCTTCATTTGGGTAGATCCAGCCAGGGTCCAAACCCTCTTGGAGTTCCTCTCGATCCTTGAACTTGCAAAACAACCAATTCAAAGAAGCATAACAATATATGGACCAAGTATCATATAGAAATCAACTTTGTAACATAATGAAAGGTGGTTAGTTATACAATAGAAACAATTATTTATATGTAAACCATAACAATAACATTATATGCATGAAGAATATTGATTTCGGGAACAAGACAAATGTTTCTTTATTGCAAATAACTAAAACAAAGCAAGGAATGATATCACCTGAATCTTCCTCTTGTTGGCTCCAAGTGGAACCATCCTTTGGATTCGTCCAATCCCAAATCTTCAAAAGGCTCCTTCCATGACTCACACAAAGGTATCTCAACTAGTGGAATGACATCATAACTCAAGGAAACAAGGGTTTCCTCTAATGGGGGAAGTGCTGGAAGCACAAGGATATTCAGACCTGACTAGGGATAATCTCAACAGAGTAATTTTCTCTCTATTCTCTCCTCCTTTAGGCCTTCCCATTGAAGCCTTTTTATACTTCTCCCAAAGTAGTTTTTTAGTTGGGAATTCGTTGGGAACAGTTGGGCCATGGGCACTAATAGGTAATCAATAGGTAAAACTCGTGATCTTCGCCTGAAATTAAGGATATTTAATTTTTTAAAGTGTTTTAAGACATATATGTGGGTTGGGTATACACTGACCTGCAGACACACGCGTTTAGCTCAAGGCAATGTCACGTACAAGGAATAAAACACTATTTTTTTAAGTATTTGGACCAGGTCTGGAAGGAGGGGTTTCCCTAGGCCATAAGTGCAGCATCACAAATATCAAGGGTGAGATTTGGAGCTATAACACTAAGTTCCTCCTTAGATTAGAAATAAAATGATTTCATTGTGCTTAAGGATTCATGAATTTTGTAAGTGTAAAATGAGTTTTTATGTTACTTTTATGAGAAATTTTAACATAAATAAGAGACTAAACAACAATATAAACATGTATAGAACATCACCAAAAACACATCAAAACAAGAACATGATGAAGGAGTTCACCTCTCCTGGGCTACGTCTCCTTGGTCCAGCTTCCAATGACTTGGGCCTCTCTATTATGCTCAAAAGTGTAAAAATATGTGTTTACATTCCTCAAATGCTTCTAAAACCTACTCCAATGAATCTAGAATGTCCAAAAATGGCTACCTAGCCTCTCTTTGCATCAAATTTGGTAAAAAACTGGAGAAATTATGACCTCTCCTAGTTTTTTCACTATTCGCTCTACAATTTTCATCAAATTCGGCATCATCCTACAAATTCGCCCCATTTTTTGCTAACGAAGCAACAAATTCCCCGGATTTCAGGTGGATTTGTAGGACCATTAATTTAGCCATTGAGGCATTAGAACCAAAAAATGGGTCATATGGGGGCCATGTGCCCATGGACTAGCCCCGACATTGACCCCTTCCCTTTGGCGGTTAATGCAACTATTTGTAGGTGGTTGGGAGGACTGCTCACATGCAATGGCTTGGCGGTCACTGTGGCACTTACAACAACTATTGCGGTATGTGGATAGGTGTTCACATGGGGAGGCGGTTAATTCCGCCCGACCCCCAACCCTGGCGTCAGTAAACTTTAATACAACCCTGCATGCATTATATGTTAAGTCATAATGCTTTGGTGCATTGGTGAGTCCTTTGCTCTGTTGTGTGGGAGGTTGCAGGGTCGAGCCTAACCTTCCTCCTATCTACCATACAAAATTTTATAATGCCATCAGGAGGACACTTGTGGGCCTCCAGCTTAGCCACATGTCACCTCCTGATTGGCCCGAACCCAAACACTTGGACCAATTGGTCTTCACCAGCTCAATAAAATTTCTGTGAATATTCTAGGAATATTCTGAGAGTATTCCTTTTACCACCTAGGTTGTACAGATGCCCAGTCAACTTCCTAGTCCTCCACTTGCAAAATTTTTACTAGTTTGACAAAATGAATAGATCGTGTTTCTGGGAGCATATGGTGTTTGTTTCGCAAAACGAGTTGCGCCAATTTTAGGATGATGCTAACTACGTGGTCATTCAGGTTCCACGCCATTCTGACAAATTTGATTTTTGAGCACCTGATCACATGCACACCTCTCTCATCAATGATGTACCCCATATATTGAACCTGGGTCATACCAAATGTGCATTTCTCCAAATTGGCACACAATTTGTGTTGTCGCAAGGTTTCAAGGACCTGTCGGATATGGTGTATATGCTCTTCCAAATTCCGAATGAAGATCAAGATTTCGTTCAGGTACACTCCCACGAATGAGTTGGTGAAGGTTTGCAAGATGTCATCCATCAATCACATGAAGGTTGCGGGGGCATTCGTCAACTCGAAAGTCAAGACCAATCATTCAAAAAGGCCCTCCTTGGACTTGAAGGTAGTCTTCTATACATCAGAGGGTTCAATTGGTACCTGGTGATAACTAGACTTCAAGTCAATATTGCTGAAATATTTGGCCCCCTTGAGTTGGTCTAGAAGGTCATCAATCCGTGGGATTGCATACCTGTTTAAGACAATGATCTTATTCAACACCCAATTGTCAATACAAAGTCTCCAGGTCCTGTCCTTCTTTTGTACCTACACAATTGGACTCCCACATGGTGATGAACTTGGCATGGTGTGCCCTTTTTGTAACAACTCTTGAATCTTCCTCTTGATTTCATCATTCTCTAGAACAAAGCATCAATAGATCAATATGTTGGGTAGCCACATGCCCGGAATGAGATCAATGGAGTGATTGACTTGATAATGTAGGGGTACCCCATGGGTGAGGTGAAGATATCCCTGTACTCCTCCATGACCTTGTCCATCTGTTGTTTCCATGTGGAGGAGCCCTATCTGGAGACCATGGATATCGCCACAATATTCTTCTTTCCCTAAGGGTGAATCATAAGGAAGACAAATTTCCTAGCCTGGGAAATGATCTTACTGCATTTCTTCATAGAGATCAAAGAGATGATAGTAGGCAGTGCTGCCTCCAATATCCTGCATAACTATTGCCTAAAGTAATAATAATCGCTTGAGGTCTAGACTCATACACAACATGATGCTTCCACAGGTATGGTTGGACTAATAATACATCACAAACTTCAAGAGAAGAAACATCACACAATACCTCATCTATGAAGGGATTTATGTTCTAGGGAAGACGACATTGTTGGCTGACGTAGAGATCTCGTCCTTGGTGAAGCTACCCAATGGTGTACAACTATGGGTGTGGTGAGTTTGGTAGGCCCAACTACTTCATAACCTATACTAAAATGAGGTTCCTTTATCTTTCGTTGTCAACAATGAGTTGCACTGAATAACCCTTCACCTGCATCTGTGAGTGGAAGAGCCGCTCTTCCTCCTCTAGATCATAATCTTCTAAATCTTGGTGGTGGCAATGGTGGCACTGGGCTCCACATCAATAATTTGCTTCCCTTTGTCATTCCCCTTGTCAGGTTTTGAATTAGAGTAAAAGCATGCATCTGATATGGAAGCCTTTAGCTTAGGCACCAGTGACTGCTTGGCTCGACACTCGCTTGTGTTATGAGTGGCGCTCTTATGGAACTCACACCATTTCCTATGTCCTTCTTTGTCTTCGTGGTGTTGTTCCTTACTCGTAGCTTCGGTGGGTTGTCTTGGGTCACCCTGCCTTATCCTTTCCCTTTCTTCTATGGTTTGGGGTTGCCTTTCCCTTGCTTTGGATTCGCAGATCCAAAGTCTCAATTATTTTGTTTAAATTTCTGCTCAACCTTGATAGCATATCAATAGGTGGCACCAAGGGATGAGATGTTCAAGAACTCCTTCTCATCCTAGATTCACTTGTGTAGATAGTCACAGTAGTTGAGTACCAAATGCCGCTCAGAATCCTTGATACCCAACTTTTTGTGAAAGCTATGAAGAATATTTGTGAACTCTAGCACAACTTGTTCCCTTCCCTACCGTATTGTGGTCCACTTTATGTATTTATCTTCATAGCTCCTGATAGGGTAATATTGTTACTTGATGGTGTCTTAGAAATAATTCCAAGTGGATGTGGCTGAAAATAGTGAGGTTCCCTCTCGTCCTTCCATTCAGAGTAGGTTTCCCACCAGTCCTTGACATGGGGGGCTGCTTTTAGGAGTGAAAAAGTAATATTTTCAAGATTGGAAAGTCATGGACCGAAAAAATATCCTTCCCATATATATAAACATCTATATATGGTGTCTATAGCTATCTAGCCTTCGAATATGGGGATGTCGAAGTTAACTTGTACCTTAAGGGGAGTAGCGCCTCCAAAGCGGCTACTGGATAAAGATGTGTCGCCTGTGGGTAACTGTTGAAGGATCTGGGCAAAGTTGTCCACCATCACGTTCCTTTGTCACTCGAGGGATTCTTCTAGCAATATTTTGAAAGGATCTCTTGCTCCCTCATCTTTATTTTTTTCTGCCATGGGAGGTTATCGGGGTTTGTGAGGCTGGTCTTGCAACAGTTCAACTAGTTCAAGCCCTAACTCCTTATACTTTGGCCTCGTCAAGGACATGCAAAGAAAAACAGAGAAAGAATAGACCACTCTAATACCACTGATCTAGACTTATGCAGAAATGAAACAAAACACAGATATAAATATAAACACAGAGATGTAGCATAAAAAAATAAATTATTCTATTAATATCAAAGAACTGAAATTTGCTTAGATACAAAATGGAAATAAACTATCTTGGGTGATGGAACTTATCTTTGAGAAAAGATGTGGCGGCTACATGCCTATGAACTATCTTACAATGAGGTTCACAAACATTTTTATTATTTAACAAAAAAAGGAAACCCTAAACAACCAAAATCCTAACCCTACGAGATGAAACACCAAGATTTTGTGGGTCCCGTAGGGGTTAGTTGGGAAGCCAACTTTCCAGGGCCGTAACTTGGTCATATGATCTCCGTTGGGCACGTACAATACTTCATTGGAAAGATCTCCCTGAGTATTACAATATTTATGGCAAGCCCCTACCTATAGCTACGGGCTTGCTTCGGACCTAAAGAAAATGTCATTTACGAGGTCAAAACAACTCCAGAAGTTCAAGACCTAGAAAACTGTTAATAATAGTAAATGCTACTACAATCAATGAAAATGATGAAACCGATTGGAGGTCTATGTGGAATAGGTAGGTGACCACCAATATCCACCTGGTTCATGTATAGTATTTTAACTTGAATTAACCTTGGTCAACTTTGAGACAATGTTAGGACTTTTTCTAACTCTACTAGTTATTGTTAACAAGACACTTTGCTTGTTCACCAGATGTAGTTTGCTATCTATTTCGTCCCAAAATTCTACTTTTTTGCTTAAAGGATTTTACTTTCTTTGCTCTACCTTTTTGTTTAAGTGATTTTTCTTCCTTCACTCTACCTCTTTATTTAAAGGCTTTAACTTCCTTCACCTATTATATAATATCCTCTTAAATTTTACAGGAATTATTTTAATATTATAAAATCTTCTATTATAAACAAAAATATGTATAGCTTCTTACCTAACACAACTAGAGGGAAAAAAGAGAAAAATTTTATCGCTTCACTTTGCATATTGAACCCCTTACTTTGAAGCTTAACCTTTGCATGAAAAGGTTTGATATTTAGTTCAAAAACTTATTGAAATTGTCCATAATCTAAAATTGTTTCCCTCAAATAATAAATTTTTTTATTTAAAGGGATCACAACTCTAGAATTTGTAATATGATTTCATATTACATAGCCATGTAATAATGTTAGTGCATAAATTTAACATAATTTTACAGTAACAAGTTTAAAATATTTTTTCCATCAAACTTATATTGCATTATAGAATTATGTAATCATTTGTTTTTCTTTTTTACAATGTAACTGAGAATTTGTATGAAGTATTGAAATCATTGTGCTTAACACACAACATACTTACATATTTTGTAAAATTGTTTCTTTAGCTCTAAAGGACATGGGCTAGGAATATAAGTCCAACCCATTGTTTTCCATTTATATACATCATCCCTCTCAGAGAGAAGAGTGGATGATTATACATTGTCCCACTTATACACATGCCAGAAGGTGCACCAAGGAAAACAAAATTTACATAGAATCACTAAACAATCATGATCTAGTTGACAAGAGATTGAGTTTCCCACTATTCTTTTTTATTAACTTGGTCACTTTGTTCAAAAGTTGTGTTTTATGCCTCAAAGGAGACTATTTTCGATGTTTTATTAGATGGTTTCACTCATTAGCGCTTGGAATTCACCTAGGCTGAGATAGACAAACTCTCAAGGCTACATCAAACCATTTCACCTCGTAGCTAGCCCTACGAGGTATGAGAAGGCTCTCTCGGGTCAAAACTCGATGGATTTTGTCAATAGGATGAGTTGACCAATTAGGAACAAGGATTTTAGGCTAGTAAACTGATAAGGGGGATTGATTTAAAAATTTTTGGTTTTTTGGTGGCAATTGGAGGGAGTGCAATTCAGGGTGCGGGGATTGAGCACAGTTTTTGCAGGGGGATCTTTGGGGCAAGGTAGGAATCAACGCTGATGCCTTAATCTGAGATGGATGATCAGGGATGATAAATAAGGAGCTAAAGAGGGAAAACTACCATTTGAGTCCTCTCTAAACAGTAGAAAACATAAATTTTGAACAAACTAAAAAGCTAAGCATGTCAAAGCATGTATTCAAAATTTACCACTTCATCTGTCCAAATAGAAGCAAAAGAGAGATGTAGAATACATAAAAAAACTTACAATAACATGTAGAGAACACACCATCAACACTACAATCCACAAGAATCCACAAGGATGTCTGCAAAACCATAGCCTTCTTCCTCTTGAAATTGCAAAGATAGATGTACAATATACAATGAAACTTTCTCCCCAAGAGTCCAACCTTCCAACCTCTCAAAATGAATAAGAAAACACATAATATAGTCAAGCTAACCTCTTCCCTTGCCTCTAGGGGTCGAGCTCATCCTTTTAGGAGCAGTTTGAACTATTTCCAAACTAAGCACTAGATAATAGGCAGCTCAACAACTTGCCTCTATTACTTAGCTAACTGATTCATGCATTAATTATTCACTTTTTACATCAAGGAAGCTTCTAGAAGAGTAAAGAGAGGTAAAATCTATCAAAGTGCCATGAAATATTACATTTATCCATCATCTACAAGTAAAAATGGTCAACCATAGTCAAAACAATGTTTTTTGACAAAAAAGGGTCGATTCTGGCAAAGTTGGCTCTCATGTCCGCGCCCCCTGTCTCTCGTGTCCGTGCACATTTGCAGCAACTTTTGAGTAGGTTCCATTGGTCCAAATCAAGTGCAAGATAGCTAATTGGAAAGCTTGGCCTGTCTACTTTCCATCCCAAGTGGAATTTCTGAATTTGGAGTTGTTTTGCCCCCTCAAAAACCATTTCTCCCAAGGTCACTTTCTGCAACTCAAAAAGTGGGCAGAAAGTCATTTTTTTGATGTATTTTGAGCTTTTGGAGGCTCAAATCTCAAAATTAAACTTCTCCCGAGTACTGGTAATTTTTCTCTTGGCATGCCCTTTCCAAAAATGCCAAGTTTGCAAAATTCCGAGCAGTCCTTCAAAATGTCCGCGCGCGCGACGCGGACGCGACAAGGGAAAAACCTGTAATTTTACCAAAAATTGGCAAAATGCTCCAAAATTTTCAAAATTTTCATATTTAGATGCTAGATCAATGCTGATCAGTACCATAATGAGTGAGGCCACCCTTACGAGGCCTTCGCTGTGTCTCAACCTCCGTGGATGAAGATCGGTCATCACCTTGCTCATTAGTCTCAGTGGTTGACATGATGTTATTGAGCAAGGTGGAACAAAATAAGTCCAAATGATCGCTGCCCTGCCTGCAAAATGCTGTGAAGTATGTTGTTTTCAAGGGGAAAAATCATGAGGAAAATGTTAGGGGAAGGAGTTTATATAAGGAAAGGGAAAATATATACAAAAACAGGGAACCTTGAAGGAAATAATCACACAATGTCAAACATGCCATCTCATCTCTCATCATTTGCAAATCAATACTTTATTAGGAAAATGTGTGTTTTGATCACCAAGGGAAAGGACAATAAAAATTTACATAATGGAGGGAATGAGGGGATATAGGGAGTAATGAAACCTATTAACAAAGTCTGCCAACCAATTTTCACAACAACAGTCTTTCAATAGGGCTGGCAGCTTTCATAATTGCATTTGTCATGAGTGAATTAG